>QKQZ01003913.1:0-22102 GCA_003595255.1 Solenopsis fugax | reverse complement strand
ATACCATCTTCTGAATGGAAAAAGTGCTTCGTCAACTCGTTCCAACGCATGCAAAAGTGTATTAATTATAAGGGAGAATATTTTGAAAAGCAATAAGTATATTTTTACTTTATTTTGACTGTTTTTTCATACCTTTTCCCGAAACTTTTGCAGCAGCCCTCGTATTACATTTTATAAGGGTCTGTCAGTAAATAACCGCAAATGTGATTCTAATTTTTAGAAATAAATGGGTTATACGTTTAAAAAGTGAACAAATATTTCCTTTTACATTTATGCCCAGACATTCCGATGATTTCATTTTCAATGAATCGTAGTCTGCTCTACCGGAATGGTCATAATATTCGCTCGTATTTTTTGAAAATACAATTTGTTCGGACAGTATTCAGAGTTTATCCATACCCTGCTTATTTATTGAGAAAACCTACTTGTTTACAACTTACTTATCCTCAAAATAATTAGCTGTTATCGCTCGCAGTTTATACCATTTTTCCGATTAATTCCTGATTGAATAATAATTTCCTATTTCTTGCAGGAGTGGTTAGTTAGCAAACGACTTAACAAATTGGCATACTTTATTTTCGAATACCAACATTGCAGTCACTTAAATAATTTAAAGAGTAATTTAATTAAGTGAAAATTAGATTAGCATAATTCATCTGAACATTATTTAAATTCTTGCAGCTTTAATATAGATGATACATGAGAAACTACGAGAATGGATCGTTATATTCAAATTACAGCTACACGATAATTAGTAATATTTAAGTAATAGTCGCAAAATAATTAATAAATACACTCCTTATGTAAAAATACTATTAGATTTGAGAAAAAACTGTAAGAAATGATTAATAGTTCGTCTTCAAATTTGTATTTAATTCAAATCGTTTTTTTCGCTATTCTAATATTTTTTATAAAATAGTTGGTTAATTCGTAAAATTGCTTTACATTTCTTATCGATACAAACTAAATAATAACACGTCGAGGGAGCCTATTTAAGTCTCATTCCATTTGTCAGATTGGAGACATGGTTATTTGCAGTCTCATGATGCTTCATTGTTGTGAAGTTCGAAACAATTTCCATGTTGTTGTCCTTATTAAGTGAATCTACACACATATATATAAAGTGAATTACGAAATTGAAAAATGGAATAGCACTATTAGTAATATGAAACGATATTTCATGTGTTCTGTTTGATACTTAAATAAAATTATCAAATTTTGTTACTTAAATATGAATTAGATTGACTTAAATGCAAATTTACACTTGAATTAAAAAATGCTTGACTATTATAATCTCGAAATATAAGACTTTTCGTCAATCTATTAATATGTTGATAACAGATAAAGAATAGCAAATTGAAATTGTTTGAACTAGATACAAAGATTCATAAGAAATGTTTTTAATCCCGAATAATCGTACAACACGAATATATATATACACAACACGACAACAGCATGTGCAATATTTAATATGTCACAGTATCTACATAAAAGAATATGTTGAAAATAGCACGAAAATGGAAAAGTGAATTGATAGCTTCATTCGATTCTCCTAATCAAGATGATTCCAACAATAGTTTATACACGATCAGATTTAACAAGTAACGCGTCACGTGTAACGTCATTACCGTTACAATTACTTTTTTTTGGTAACGAATGAGTAACAGCGTTACATTTCATAATTTGTAACAGTAATGGTAACGAGTTACATTTCGTCGGTAATTGTAACGATTTGAATAGTTACATTTATCGTTACTTTGTATAGATGGAGTGCATTAATTTGCTACATAATAGCAATCTGACTTTCGAGTTTCATCGGCTACCGAATGAATCCATTGAAGAAGAATTACAACGACTTTTACGATCAAACAATTCTAATATTGAGATGCTAAATGATTATCCAAAAGTTAAATCGCTTTTTATTAAATACAATACTGCACTCCCAAGTAGTGTAAGTGTAGAAAGATTATTCAGTGTGGGAAGTACTGTATTAACATTGCAAAGAGATCATTTTAATGATGATTTTATAGAACATCTTCCTGGTAAAAATTTCCGATAGAAAAAATTCTATCGTTTTGAATATGGATTTTGGTTCGTGAATTCACAAATGTGAATCATTTTATATCATTTTCCATAGTTTTCTATCGAAAATTTTTACCAGGGCTACTTCTTTAAAAAATAAACAGATCTTTTTGATGAAGTTCGATGCAAAAATACATTCCAAGCTAAACTATCTGTGATTGTATTGGATACAAATATGTGTGACATTAGTACATATAATAAAAAGATGTTGACTTAAAATTATACGTGTATTTAATATAATTGTATACATATATTCTGAATCTTATTTCTTTAGAAGATAAAAAAATTCTATTTATATTTATCTCAGAAATTTGTATATATTTTATTAATGTAAAAAAAGTAACGGAAATAGTAACGATTCTTTAATTTTTGAGTAACGATAACGGTAACGAGTTACTTTTATAAAGTAACTTTGCTAACCCTGTACACGATAATATATAGATGAAGTCAATTGGGTTGTTATGACAGTCGAAATGGTCAGTGAAATTAAATATGAACAGTGGCGTAATGACTAGCAGACTTCAGTCAGTTAAAATAAAATCGGTTAATAAAATAAAACATAGGAATAAAAAATAAAACAAAATAATACCAAATTGACCATGACACCATGGGCAGCTAATCGATCTGCTAGCAACTGCACCACCGAACACCTTAGAGTATTTAACATAACTATTTTGTCTGTTATAATCACCGACCCCATGCGTAACATATTGTTATATAGTATTGTCTCGACGGGGAGTATTGAATAAAACCTTAATTTATTTTTTTCATTTTCGCGTACTTTAAGGAATGTTTTCAACATATTTCTTTATAGTCCTTGCAGCAAGAAGATATTAAACCTCTTTCTATCTCCCTCCCCCCCACCCTTCTTCTCTAATTCCATATGTGTTCTAAATCCTGACGTTGATTTTTATATCAAAATATATGTGATTCATGTACACATTATATAATAATATTCATAATATTTACCATTGTTGTCCTTGATTTTCTTACATTTGCCAGCTTGAACCAGGCCGCGAGTCATCAACGTTTGTATTTGCATTGTCCTTCTCAGCTACTGATTTTGTTATCACATGTGTGCCACTTCTTGAAATGTATTGCAAAACCGTTGTATACATCCATATATGATAATTGCGCAAATGTTTTATTAATCCCATTTTTCCGTGAAATATGTTGACACTGTCAGTGCAATTATCAACATTGCATTTTATTCGAGGAAATTTTGTATCACATACAAAATATGATGATAGATTGAGAAGCCTAATTTCTTCTTTTATTTTACATCGTATTTCATCTATTAGTTTTGTATGACAATATAGCAAGTGTCGCTCAAAATTTGTCAAAGATCTACCTTTGCAGAGATTTTTACAGATATTGCATTTTGCACAAGGCTTTTTAATTGGTTTAAAATATCGCCATACGAAATTATAGGAATTGCTCCACGGCAGTTCTTCATGATTTTTAGTGTCTTGCGAAAGTGCATCAATCAATTGATTACTAGCACTTGCACTTGCGTTGTCCTCAGCGGCAATTAGCTGTATACATTCATTCCTATCTTCAGCTACTTGTTCTGTTTTAACATCTGTGTTATTTCTTGGTATATAAATCCTTGTACATTTACTTTCATGATATATGCTCAAATGGTCTTTTAATCCTTTTGTTCCGTGAAATATATTGAGAATATGAATGCAATTATCAACATTGCATTTTATTCGAGGAAGTTCTGTGTCGAATACAAAATATGATGATAGATTAAGACGTCTCATTTCTTTATCTATTTCAAATCGTATTTCATCTATTAGTTTTGTATGACAACGTAGCAAGTGTTTCTCCAAATTTTTCAAAGATCTATTTTTGTAATATTTCTTACAGATACTGCATTTTGAATAAGGCTTTCTAATTGGTTTGAAATATTGCCATACCAAGTTATCGGAATTGCCCCATGGCAATTCTTCAAGACTCTTAGTATCTCGCGAAAGTGCATCAATCGGTTGTTTACTAGCACTTGCATTTGCGATGTCTTCTGTGGCTATTAGCTGTATATCATCACTGCTGCCTTCATCTACTTGTTCTGTCATTACTGTTTCATTTCTTGGCATAGAAATCTTTGTGCATATAGTTTCATGATATATGCTCAAATGGTCTTTTAATCTTTTTGTTCCGTAAAATATATTGATAAAGTGAATGCAATTATCAACATTGCATCTTATTCGAGGAAGTTCTGTGTCGCATACAAAATATGGTGATAGATTGAGACGCCTAATTTCTTCATCTATTTCACATCGTATTTTATCTATTAATTTTGTATGACACTTTAACAAATGTCGCTCAAATTTTTGCAAATCTGGACCTTTGCGGCGATATTTACAGATATTGCATTTTGCATAAGGCTTTCTATCTGGTTTGAAATATAGCCATACCAAGTTATCGGAATTACCCCAAGGCAATTCTTCAGGATTTTCTGTGTTTTGCGAAAGTGCATCAGTCGGTTGATTATTTACATTTAATCGCATTGTGCTCTGCGGTAGTTGGTTGTGATGCTGTTCCGTTTGGACTTCTTCGTGCACTTCTAAATGCCCTTGCATGTTCATTTATATCATGGTTGCACAAGTAATCTTTTAAGTTCTCTATTCCGTTTAAATATGCTGACAATGCAATTGTCAATAATGCATCTTGCCTCACAATTTCCTACATCGAACTTAAAATATTTTGCTAAATCGTCACGTCTAATACGTTCACGTATTTCTGTTATTACTTCTGGATGTTCACGTGTTAGATGTTTCCAAATTTAGCACTTACTCACTATGGTACCATTCATTACATAAATTGCATTCTGCTACTGGTCGTCTATGTTGAGTGAAATAATGCCATATTAAATTTTGGGTATTGCTACCACTTTATATTAATTATTTTATGAGTACACTGCTTTAAAGTGCATTTATTCTTGCTTACTGCTGACTGATGCCATTAAGGTGTCATATCTAGTTTCAAGGCAGAAAAATCATGTTTTTTTGGGAATTTTTTTTTGGAACTTGTGAAGACCTTTCGAAACAAACGTTAATGCATTCAAATGAATGTATTTTAATAATAATTAATTAATTTTTTTATAGTAAAGAATATCGAGAAATAAAAAAGATATGAACAATCTCTTAGAAGCAGTTCTTTGTTAGAAGCGTTTTGCAATGAGCATTCTAGCTTTGAGCTGGTCATCTGAAATTAAAGAAATTGATAAATTTAGTTAATGTATAAGTTTACCTATTTCCCGATCGTCTGATTTTTCGAGAACATAATTTGCAATTAAATCGCGTCTGTTTAAAATCGTTAAGGTATGATTTTTCGACAAAAAATTGCTCGTTTTTTATTGATAGAAACACTACATAAAAAAAGCTACGATCGGCCAATAGATTTTAGGTATCAAAGAAGCCTACAAAATATAGTTTTAAAAAAAATCGCTTTTTTTAAATCGCTAGAAAAATACCAGAAGAAATACGATTTTTTTCTAAAAAATTTCTATTTTGCTAAAAATTTCTATGTAAATGACATGCTACCTAATTCTACAATGTTATTTAATAAGACACCCCGTATAAGCGCTGGAATTAATTTTGAGCTAATTTTTATTTTCATATTTGGAATATTACATCACTTGAGGTTTAATAATTTTTAAACAAATTGTTGTAAGAACAAATGTAATTTTAACAACTAGTTTAAAGACTAATTTAAATGGATATTTATGTTAATTATTTTGTGAAGAATTTTGAATATTAGCAATTATCAAGAGGCATACGTTTTATTTTATTTAAAGAATACGTTAATTCTGTTTTCATTTATTTTTGCTTTTTGTTTCCTTCGTACTTACATTATCATAAACAGAAAAAAGCTTTAAAGACAGAAACTAACAATAGTTTAATTTTATACGAACCATTTGCTAGTTATATTTCTCATTAACATAGATATTTAACTCTAGTTCGCTATACCCTGATCCGGTGAATTCCTGAAGTGTAATTTTGTTTTATAGTTTACTCTTTTCTATATTTTGTTATAAATTTAATTATATCAAATCACATTCTCGACCTGTTGTTATCTTATGAGCGTATTGTTCAAACTATATATTTTAGTTTTCACTACACAGGCTTTAAAATATTAATTAGAATGAAAGAGACAATACAAAAAGTCGAGCTGTCTCACGGACCGAAGTATGACGAACTACTCGAAAATAAGTGTAGCGAGCTAAAGCTAAGAAATCATATCATAAAACTGATAACTTTGATACAGATGAGGTACTACAATAGTATAACATTTCTTAAATTTTTTCAATGAATTTTTCTACCCCTTGAGAAAAAAACCGAAAAAAGTTACGTTTCCAACCAAATAAAATACAAATTTTGTACCTTACACGGATTCGTTTATTCCATGATCATATAGTAAATCCTCCAAATCAATTGCAGCCTCCAAACATTCAATTTAAACTTGTCGCCGAAGTGCTCTTGCTCTTGCCTCTTCTGCTGCGCGCCGAGATTCGAAATTTTGATGCGTGTAACGATTTTTTTTTAAACGTATCTGCGAGCATTCGGGCCACTATTCATTCAATACAACTCGTAGCTTGAAACATTTTAACAAGTACAGCATTACCTTCGTTAAATATTCTGGCGGCGATACAAGCAACTGTTTCTACGGTGTTATTGCCGCTTGGAATGATTTTAGGGTTAATTTTCCAATTTAGTTGACTCAAGTTGACTTTCGTTGTTATTTTAAGTAATATAAAATTTAATATTTATATTCTGTAGAATAATCTTCTGATACAATTACGTCCTCTTGCATTTTAATTTTTTATTTTTTTTGCCGATGCACTAGAACTCTCTTCATCACATTATATTTGTTTCGAATTCACAGACTTTCTTTCTATTGCCCTCGATTTCCACAGGTTAATCGATTATCTCAAATCTCTAGATGTACAATCCATAATGATAAATAAAACAAGAGATCACAAAATATAATGTTGCGATAGAATCTTCGAGTGTACTCCTCAACTGCTAATGCTATACTACTACAACCTGTTGATTTTCTAAGAGAACCAAAAGATCAATACTCTTTTACTTACGGTTTTGTATAGCATTAGGTATTTACTAATACAAGTATAAACTGTACTGATATAGAATATACTACTCATATGTTCGGTGAAAGTGACTACTAGTGGGCCTTGACTATTTTTGGGATTCGACGCATTTGCCGTTATATACTTTCAAACCGGTATAATAGTAATATCTAAACTCACATAATTTCGTTAAGCTTTGTCGAATCGAGTTGAAAACATTGAATATTTTGGAAAATATATACTTTAAGAAAATATTAAAATTTAAAAATCGATTGTTTTTTAAGCTTACTACTAGATGTAACCCTTCAATTTTATAAGAATTGAACTTTTTATCTTTTCTTATACGTTTCTTTTAAATGTATATCAGAAATTGTATAAAAATTTATAATATATCGTATATCAACTGGAATGTGTATGAAACGAGTTGCAAACTCTAAGAGTAGGATTACGCAATGTATTAACAACATTTAATCACTTACCGATAGGCTTAGCCTGTCCTTATCTTATCCTAAGCGAAGGCACGTTGAATATTGCGAGTGTCAAATACGATGTACGAACCGTTGCATCGCAGATTCCACCGCAGATTCCATCCAAGATTACCATTGCAGAAAACAACCCCAGCAACCACTACGACGACGACGATGACGACAATGACGACGATGACGACGCCGACGACGACGATGACGACGCCGACGACGATCATGCTATATTTTTATTACAAAATAAATTTCGTGTACTTTAAAATATGTAGGATAATCATTTTTTTCGTCAAACATAAGCTACTAAAATGTTTTTTATAAATTACGTTCAATTGTTACTGTATGTACCCAAAGCAAAAATATAAGTTAAACTCTTACACATCTAATATCTAGAGATTGCTATATTCTAAAAAAAGAAGAAAAAATTCAATTTTTACGAGTTTTTTTTTGCAAACTGTATAGTTTAAACAATACTGACAATGAGTGTCATTGAATGATAATATTAGATCAGTAACAGATTTAACGTCAAATGTTTCAGCATGTATAGCATAACAACTGTAGCAAACGTGTTTTATTTATACTATTCCCTTTCTTAATTTTCTTATAATGCAGTTCTTAATCAGGGTACAAGAAACCGGCACACTTGTTAACTAAATAGATTGAAAAATGGTAAAAAATATGTAAGACGGAATAAAAAGCACAACATTAGCGGTCAATCTAATAAGTATGGTATATTAACCTAACTTAATCATAATTATTATTGAGCTACAATTTTCGTGTTGAGGAAAAGTAAAAAGCATTTGTTTAAATCGATAAAGAACGTTTAATATTGAAATAAAAGTCTTCCATTGGAATCCCGATATGTATAACTCATTGATATTTAATATTTTGAATAGATGAAAATTTTGTATGGACGAAAAATAAAAGAGAAATATAACGTTACTACTTATTATCGATTTTGGGATATATTTCATCAGACAATATTTTTTAACTATAAAAACTCCATTTTTACAAAATTCAAAACAATATTATAAAAATCGTTATTACATCTGGTAGAACACACTTTCTATTCATGTTTCCAAAGTTTATTTTTAGTGTGTGTTTCAAAAATATAATTAAAAACAAAATATGTGGCAGTATCAATGATCTTTTTCTAAGTAAAATAAATAAGTAAATTTTTTAAACAAAATATGTGGCAGTATCAATGATCTTTTTCTAAGTAAAATAAATAAGTAAATTTTTTATATAAAATAAATGCCTTAATATAAATTAAATACATAAACAGTAATCAATTTAAGACACGCTCGTATCGTTGTAAACACAATAATATGATAATCGGTCATTTCACGAGTCAAAATACATTGGATATAATTATAAGATTTCAAATCGAAACAATATTATAAATGCATTGACGTGGTACGTTTCGGCTCTACTTAGCCTTCTTTAGCCAGATAACAATAATTTTTAGATGGAAGAGTAAAACAACGCTACATTTTATAAAACTTATTACTAATGTGAAAAAATCGACTACTTGAAATTCATGTAAATCTTCGTCACGATGTTATCGCATACCGTCATAATTGATTTCATCGGCGAAAGTGCACCCCTGACCACTGTATGTAGTGCGAAATCCGAAATGTTGCTGAACATGCCTTTTTTTTGATGGAGTAAAGAAAGCCAAATCCAAACAGTCAACCGCATTCAACATAATGAGCCAGCAATATCTTTCTGACTTCATATGTAAAAATTCGCCACCCGTGGTTTTAGTCACGTTTGTTATCTAAATATTAGAGCTGGAGATATTTGTTGTAAGTTAGACTACAACAATTTATTTCTGTAATAGATAAATTGACTTACTTGGATGTAAAGCTTATTCGTTCAACAACACTTATGTGAGCGTTCACAATCGGCCAACCATCTTACTGTACGGGCAAACAAAGCCCAAATGAGGCAGAACGCTAAGCGAGCATCAGTAACGTTTGTCTTTAATTGTTTTTGACCGAGTCAAGTAAATAAAGATAGGAATCGTGAAGGAATTCCGTATCATTCTGTGAGTTTATTCCATTCGTTTGTTGTTTTATGTATATTATTTCTGAAATTAACCTTTTGTAGAAATTTGGTTCGGCGTCAAGAATGTTTATTTCCTCCCAAAGGAGTGATTAAAATTTATCCTGTGATTGGTTAATACTGAATGTTTTGAAGGATCGAGTTTTATATTATTTCTGTGCTCTCTCGCTCTAGTCCTCAACTGTCTCTTCGTCTGCCCCACATATGTGGCATCGCAATCATTACAAAAAATCTTATAGACGACATTATTACTACAGCCAAACTCCGTTTTATACTTGTGCACTTTGATAAAATTATTCATCTTGTTCACGCATCTAAAACCTATTGTGTATATATTTTTATCTAACAACGATGCTGTTCTCTCAGAAATATTCCGGATGTAGGGCATGACAAAAATATATAAATTTTAAATTCACAACTATTTCAAGTAACTTCAATTTTAAACTTTAATTTTTAATTTTAATTATAGCTGTAATCAGAAACATAATCACTTGTAATGCACGCATTTCTCGCAAGATACATACAACTTAGATATATACAAAAGTTTAATTGTATATGTAAAAACAGATTCAAATATTGAATTTTTTTCATGAAATACTGATAGATAAGAAACAATTAATTTCTCGAACAGTTTAAATTGATAATATCATCATGACCTAAACAAATATATATGATCTTACAAGTTGCACATCATTGATAACTGTAATTGATTAAGAATTAAATAAATACTTTTTAAAAAATGCTATTTTATTATATAATTATATAATAATTTACATTACAATGTTCTAAATGTATCAGTCTCTTGTCGTAAGCCATAGAAGCAACATTTAAGATTCGATCCAAGATGAATACGCAACTTACTCTCTATTTTAACATATTGCTGTAAGTATTTAACTCAATGTTTTATAAATTAACGCAATATGAAAATTATCTCGAAATCTCATTTTGGTTTTTCTCGGATGCTTATTGTAGTTGTTCTCACATTCTGTGACTGTAAATCAATTTACTGACCTCTCAAAAATAACCGGGTGACAAGGAATTTATAACATATTGGACTTCCATACATTCTCGTCGGAAAACGAAAAACAGTTGGATATAAAGAATTCGCAAGACCACAGTCACAGCTTTTATTTAACTTAATTTATGTTTTAATTTCACAAATTCAACGAAAGCACATAGATCGCATTTCATTTATTAATTATTTATTTTTATTTGACTATTATTTACATTTAATTGCGTGTTCAAAAGTTTAGATCGAAGGCTCATATAAGATTAAAGTGATTCGCGATGATCATATATTAACATTGTTATTTTATGGAAATGTAGATATTTAAAAATTTTTTCACTGAAGAAGGCTCTGTGTAGCACGAAACGCGTTTGTCTTAATTAAGCAACATAATTTTTTCTGAATAAATTAAATGATATTGTCAGATGTTTTATTATTGTTACGAAATAAATAATATTACTCGTTAAAGGCCGAATTATCTATGTTTATTGTTATTAAATTAGAATGTTTTAAATAACGCTAATTTTATTACTGTATAAAAAATTGTACTTACTTTTAAATAAATACAAAAATAATACAAATTTAGGAAAACTAACAGGCTTAAGAGCCTGAGTGTTATACGCGAGGAATAAATACCAAAACATAAATAAAATTACGAAGAAAACAAACGTTTCGATCTTTAATTGCTGGTTTTCATCAGTGTATACATCTTAGAGTCAGTAAAGTAGAAATTGAAAGTCTCTGCACTATCCGCCCGCACAATTGCCAAAGAGACAAGAGCATTCACACATGGTATGCTGGAACGCTTTAATACGTGTAATAGTTCGTCTCATAGGAACGTGTGAAGAGACAGCGGTTTCGGAACATCGATCTAATAGAGCAGCTCAAACAGCTATACTACGTGTTCCCAAAAACCCTGTCAAAACAATTTTAAAAGGAGTCCCATCTTAGACTGCTTAGAGATAAAGACTAGCAATTAAAGGTCGAACCGTTTGTTTTCTTCGTAATTTTATTTATGTTTTAGTATTTATTCCTCGCGTATAACACCCATCGTGGCTCTTAAGCCCGTTAGTTTTTCTAAATTTGAATTGTTATTCGTCGAAGTCATCGAATCGATGGCGATTCGATGTTGATTCATTGTACCTTTTTTTACTGAAAATGTTTAACATATGTATAACAGTATTTACGTAAATTTGTAGTCTTTTATAGCAAAAAGTTACTTAATATCCCTTTTTCACACATTCTCTCTGTCTTTTACTGATTCCTTATAGTTCTAATTCTTAACGTTGATTTTTATATCCAAATATAAGTGAGTGATATAGAACATTATATATTAACAACCATTATAATATTTACCAATGTGCTTGATTCTTTTATGTTTGCCAACTGAACCGATTCATCAATATTTGTATTTGCATTGCTTCCTTCAGCTACTGGTTCTGTCATTATATGTTTGTTATTTCTTGGCATATATTGAGAAATACTTATATTTATTGCATGATATTTGCGCAAATGGTTTCTTAATCCTTTTATTCCAAGAAACATGCTGACATTGCAGAAGCAATTGTTAACTTTGCATCTTGCTCGAGGAAATTTTGGGTCACATACAAAATATGATGACAGATTAAAACGCCTAATTTCTTCTTCTATTTCATTTCGTATTTTAAGTACTTCTTTTGTATGACAACATAATAGGTGCTTCACTAAATCGGACAATCGTCGACCATTTCTGTTCTTACTACAAAGATCACATTTTGCATAAGGCTTTTTATTTGGTTTAAAATATCGCCATACCAAATGATCGGAACTACCCCAAGGCAATTCTTTATGTTTTTCTGTGTCTTGCGAATATGCATCAGGCAGTTGATTACTAGCATTTGCACTTGCGTTGTCTTCCACGGCTGTTGACTGTGATACTGTTCCGTTTTTATTTCTTCGTGCCCTTTTAAGCTCCCTTGTATGTTCATTTATACCATGGTTGCTTAAGTGATCTTGTAAGTAATTTATTCCGTTAAATATATTGACAATGCAATTGTCAATAGCGCATCTTGCCTCAAATTCTCCTACATCGAATATAAAATATACTGATAAATCGGCACGTCTAATACTGTCACGTATTTCTGTTATTACTTCTGGATGTTCATGTGTCAAATGTGTCTCTAAATTTAACACTTGCTCGCTATGGTAGAATTCATTACATATATTGCATTCTGCTACTATTCGTCTGTGTAAAGTGAAATAATGCCACACTAAATTTTTGGACATTGTTATATTATTTACCACATTATATTATTTATTTTATAAGTACACCGCTTTAAAGTGTTTTTATTCTTGCTTACTGCTGACTGATCACGTTAAATATTACTAGAATTCAACTTTTTACACTTTTATGATATCCCTACAATCTATTATACTTGCTATGTGCTACTATTTGATGATTTCCGTACACTATGAAAGAACGTTCGTTACTAAATGTCACACAAGCCTTAATGTATGAGGGGAAATCAAAGAGAGAGACTTGTTATATATTGATATATGTATATTAATGCTTAGATTGAATGTGTTTTCCTATCCTATTACTTTGATACTGTTTTTCTTATTCGTAAAATATTCCGTTCAAATATATATTTTGCTAAGTCATGCCAAGATAAGCGATTACACTTATCTTAGCCGAGATTAAAGGTCAGCTTAATCTGATTTGAACTTGTTTCTTGATTCTTTGTTTACAGGAAGTATCTGTTAGATAATAAGAATAAAAACAGAAAACTGGCATGTACGTTTTGCATATATATTAAAAAATGTAATTTTAATAGAATATGTTAATTTTTGACCTTGTTATAATAGATGCGTACATTTAATTAAAACATTCGTTACATATGATTAGTTTCAATATATTTTGTGTTTTTCTTTATATTTTTAAAAGTTTCGAGCGTATAATCATGTAAATACGCTTACATGATAATAAAGATTGAATCAAATCATCACATTACGTTTTGAAAATAGATAGATAAAACATCTACGCTTCTGTTTCGAAATGATATAACCTAACAATGTTATGCAACTAAGGCAACACATGCTAGAATCTGAATGTGAATATTCTCGATTCTTTTTAAGAGCTTCTTGAGAAGTCTCATTACAAGTCAGTATAAAATAATTCCGCTTATTAGAAAAGATCCTTGTTTAACATTTTATTTTTTTTCTCTCAAAATCTTTCTTAGAGATAAGAAATAATTAAATAAATCAAGTTTTATAATTTAATTTCAATTAAAATGTGAAATAATAACAATAATTTTATAAAATTACGTATTCGAAGGTAAATAATACATTGATTTTAACATAACACATTTGGCGTATACTCAAACCTTGAATAATACTTACAGTTTTTTTGGATGGAATTAAATGCGTATACACACGACGTCTTATGCTTTTATTATTAATTCATTCAACTTCTGATAATATAATAATAATTTAATCATTTTTATTGTTTTTGATTTATTTACAATGCAGCATTTTTATCATATAATTTCCGCAGAGTATTAAAAAGGATCCCTTTTGTATATACTTCTTTGTAATTTCCGTAATCTTTATTCCAAATAAATTGATCTTTTATTAAAATTTTTAATAATATCATAAACGAATGTACAACTTTCAAAAATCGAAATTGTCTTATTAAAAAGTTTGTATCTTAAGGTAGGAAAAATATTGTCAAACGTGGCAAATCCATATAAACTAATAAGGGATCGAAAAATGTATAACGTTCTAATTCTATTCTTTTAATATTAAAAAACTTTGTTGTTTGACACACAAGAGTACGTTACCTATTTTATTAATTTATTTAGTAGTTAACTGCTACTATATGAGGCCGCGTCTCAATTCTGCTTCTATTGCTTACTGTGCTAGTTGCGGACTCAATTTTTTAGAAGTTCTTTTTGGGTTATGTTGTAAAAACATCAATTATTACAAAATACTAAACAGTATTTTGTAATACCAAATCCACTATACTATCTAATAGAAAATACTTGCTAGTATATTCCCAAGTTTCAAAGTTTTATTACAAGTTCTTTTAAGAGATTTTATCAGAAATACCAGTATTGATAACTTTTCTTTACTAAATATCTAATTGTTTATGTATACATATTAATTTTTATATTAATTTTTATGTTATTGTGTAAAAAGTACAGTTCAAGAATATTTTGAAATAAAAATTACTAAATTTTAAATGAAAGAATTTTCAAGTAAGAGAAATTAATTAGTAAGTTAAAAAACATATATTTAATATATCTTTATAACAAAATTAATTTTATATACTTTGAATATATGAAGGACAATCATTTTCCTTGCCACACGTAAGTTACTAAAATGTTTTCTACAAATTATTTTCGTGCATTACTGTATGTACTTAAAGTGAAAATGTACAAAAGTAAACTTTCGCATATCTAATATATAGACTATATAAAGTTTGCTATATTCTTAAAAAAAAAAACAAATTGCACGAGTTTCTTTTGCAAACTGTATAGTTTAAACAATAATGAGTGTCATTGAATGATAATATTTGATCGCACTAACATACTCTTAGTATCAACTATTTCAGCATATATGTATAGCATAACATATGTAACATAAATGTTTTATTTATATTAATATCTTTCTTAATTTTCTTATAATGCAATTTTCATTCATCAGTCTTGTCAGAAGTGACCCCTCAAAGTCTGTGGTCTGCGATGTTTATAATTTAAACAGATATACGGTACTTACAGTTTAAACGCTGGTTCCGAACGGCCTTATTTAGAGGGATTTTCTTGGTAATATACTCTCGGTGGTTTGCTATTGCCTTCCGAGTGGTAGCGATCAAAATAAAATCTAATATTTTGGATCAGTGGGATTTGAATCCGGATCTTCGGCACAGAAAGCAGACCCACAACTCTCTACGTCACGATCGCAGTTTTAACTAATATAAAATCGGGGTACAACGTAAACCGGCACACTTGTTGACAAAATAGACTGAAAAATTGTAAGAACTACGTAAGACGGAATAAAAATGTTTTACAATGAAGTAAAAGTCTTCTATAAAAAACCCGATATTAATATTTTGTATGGATAAATCATGTAAACGGAAAATAAAAGTGAAATACAATGTTACTATTTACTGTATAGGTTTTGGAATGTATTTTATCAGACAATCTTTTTAAATTATGAGAAACTCAATTTTTGCAAAATTTAAAACAATATTATATAAACCATTAGTACATCTCATAGAATAGATAGTTACTAGAGATTCTATTCACGTTTCCAAAGTTCTTATTTTTAATGTGTGTTTAAAAAATATAATCAAAAACAAAATGTGTGTCAATACTATCAATGACCTCCTTCTATCGATGACTTTTGTTAAATAAATAAGCAAATTTTTTTCTTATAAATGCCTTAATATAAATTAAATATATAAATTTTATGTATGCAGCTATAAATTTAAGTAATTGCAATTTTAAACTTTAATTCTTAATTTTAATTCTAGCTGTAATTAAAAACATTATCACTTGTAATGCATGCATTTCTCGCAAAACACTAGATATGTACATAAGTTTAATTGCATATGTAAAAACAGATTCAAATATTGAGCTTTTTCCATGAAATACCGATAGATTAGAAACAATTAATTCTTTGAACTGTTTAACTTGATAATCATCAGAATTAAAACAAATATATATGATCTCGTAAGTTGTACATTGTTGTGAATGATTAAGGATTAAATAAATAAGCCATTTTTTAAAAATGCCGGTTTATTATATAAAATAGAATATTTTAATTTTAGAGAGAAGTTTTTGACCGCTAATGTATGAATATAAATAGATGATGGTGAAATAAATTGCCTACTACGGTCATAGCTGGATCTTATTGCACAAGTAATCACACAAGTAAATATAAAGCAATAAGATCCAGCTATGACCGTAGTAGGCAATTTATTTCACCATCATCTATTTATAAGAATATTTTAAGTAATGCTAATTTGATTACTGTATAAAAAATCGTACTGACCTCTAAATAAATACAAAAATGATACCTACAGCACAGTCCTTTCAAATATTTTAATAATATATGTGTTAATAATGTAAATATTTTTCTATTTATTTTAATGTCAACAATTACTTATTAATATAAATGATTATGTTAACGTTCTTGCTTATAATTATTATATTCAAAAACATGTAATTATAATAGTTATATATTTATATACTGAACATATATGTATATAATTACATATAAATATTATATATACATATATATACATATAATTAAATGTGCATTACAATACATATACCCTTAAATATATACTAACGTAGAATTACCATGACATTAAATTACTATTATTTTATATTATAAAAGGAATAATGTATGTATACAGCAATAAAAGTAATATTTTATGATTTTGATGCTACATCTTAAATCGAATTAAAGACTTACTAATTTATTAATTTATCTAATTCCCTTTCATCGTTCTTATAAACTTATCTCATCACGCTTTATACATGAATCAGTCAGTAAATAACTTCAAATGTGGTTATAATGTTTAAAAATAAATGAATTATCCGTTCAGAAAATGACGAACAAATGTTCCACTTATATTTATTTCCGGACATTCCGATGTTTCTATTTTCATTGAAACATAATTGATTTATTATTCTGTCGGAAAAGTCATAAATATTCGTTCCTTTTTATGAAAAGATAATTCGATTGGATAGTTTTCTTAATTTACCGATATTCAGTGAGAAAAGATGTAATCTACTTGTATGATTCTTAAAATAATTAGCTGTTATCGTTCGCAAAATATATATTACATTTTCGATTTTCTCATGACTGGCTAATACCTTATAATTTTCTATTTTTTCGAAGAAATGAAAAGTCGGAACAATAAGCAGCTTATGTAAAAAAAATATGTATTTATCAATAACTTAAATAATCTCACCGACCAAAAAGAATAATCACCTGATAACTTTACTATCATCACCGAAAAAACAAAAATGTAACGTTATTCATCCGTTGACGGCCGGGCGCAGACTAACATATGCGTAGTCTCCGTTTCCACATTTTTTTACACAAGCATCGACATGTCCCCATACGAGCTACGATTCATGAGATATTCACATATGCTTAACCTAATATTCAATTCTCTTTCTCTTTCTCTAATTCCTTATAGTTCTAATTATTGACGTCGATTTTTATATTCAAATATATGTAAGTGATGAGAACGTTATACATTAATATTTGCAATATTTACTACTGTTGTTATTTTTGATTATGTTTGCCAACTTGGACCAGGTCGTGGGTCGTCAACGTTTGTACTTGCATTATCTTCTTTAGGTACTGATTCTTGTGTGACATTTCTTGGCATGTATTGAGAAATCCTTCTATATATATGTGTATGATATTTTCTCAAATGGTCTTCTAATCCTTCTGTTCCATAAAATATGTTGACAGTGGGGTCAACGCAATTGTCAGCATTGCATCTTGCTTGAGTAAATTTTGTGTTGAACACAAAATGTGATGATAAATTGAAACGCTTAATTTTTTCGTTTATTTCACTTCGTATTTTATCTACTACTTCTGTATGACACTTTTGCAGGTGCTGCTCGAGATGAAACAATTTTTTACCTTGGAAACGTCTTTGACAGATTTTGCATTTTGCATAAGGTTTTCCATCTGGTATAAAATATCGCCATATCAAATTTTTATGGGAACCCCATGGCAATTCTCTTTGATTTTCTTTGTTTTGTGCATATGCATCAGGCGGTTGACTATTAGCATTTGTACTTGCGTTACCCTCTTCGACTACTGGTTGTGTCATTAAATCTGTATTATTTCTTGGCATATATTGAGAAATCATTGTGTATATACTTGTATGATATTTCATCAAATGGAACGTTAATCCTTCGGCTCCGTGAAATATGTTGACACTGAGAAGGCAATTGTCAACATTGCATTTTATTTTAGAAAATTCTTTGTCACATACAAAATATGCTGATAGATCGGAGTGCTTAATTCTTTCTGTTATATCATTTCGTATTTCATCTATTACTTGTGGATGACAATGTATCAAATGCATCTCTAAAGTTTCCTGATTTCCGCCATAGCAGGAATGATTACAAATATTGCAGTTTGCTATGGGCGGCTTTCTTAGTTCGAAATAACGCCATACCAAGCTTTTATAAGAATCCCATGATAATTCTTTTTGATCTTTCGTGTCTTGCGAATATACACCAGGTTGACTACTAGCATTTGCACTTGCGTTGTCTTTCACAGCTGTTGGCTGTGATGTTGTTCTGCTTGGATTTCTTCGTGGATTTCTAGACGCCCTTGTATGTTCATTTATAGTATTTATACCATGGTTGCGCAAGTGATCTTTTAAGTAATTTATTCCGTTAAATATGTTGAAAGTGCAATTGTCAATAATGCATCTTGCTTCAGAATCTCCCACATCGAATATAAAATATTCTGCTAAATCGGCACGTCTAATACTTTTACGGATTTCTGTTATTACTTCTGGATGTTCACGTGTCAGATGTTTCTCCAAATTTAGCACTTGCTCACTATGGTACCATTCATTACATAAATTGCATTCTGCTACTGGTCGTCTATGTTGGGTAAAATAATGCCACACTAAATTTTGAGACATTGTTATTTACTACTTCACATTAATTATTTTATTAGTACACTGCTTTAAAGTGCTTTTCTTGTTGCTTACTGCTGACTGATGACACTATAGGGTCATACCTAGTTTCAAAGCCAAAAAAACACGTACTTTGGAAATTTTGTTTAAAAAACTTAAAGTTTTTTTTAAACAAACGTTTTTGTATTCAAATATATGTATTTTAAGGATAATTTAGTAATTTTTTTTATAGTAAAATCGATAAATAAAGAAGATATAAACTCTCAGGAGCAGAGCTTCTTTGTTTGAAGCATTTTGTGATGATCACTCTAGCTTTGAGCTGATTCATCTGAAATCAAAAAACCCGACAAATGTAGTTAATATATGTGATTATTATATCTAGTGCCTGATCGTTCATTTTTTCGAAAACTTAATTTGCGATAAAATGCCGGCTGTTAAAGTCGAAGATATTTTTTTCGGCAAAAAATCGCTTATTTTTTATCGATTAAAAAAATTCGCAACAGAAAAAATCCACGATTAGGAACTACATTTTTTAGTATTAAAGAGGTCTACAAAATTTCATTTTGATCGATGCAGCTGGTTCTCGAGATATTTTGGTCACCGGTTTTGAAAATGCAGTTTTGAGAAAAAAGCGTTTAAAGTTTCAAATTATGTTTGCAACCACATAAGATTCAAATTTTGTATAACTTACACGGAGTCGTCTATTCCAAGGTCATGTGGTAAACTCTCTAAATCAGTTGTAGTCTCCAAACTTTCAATTTGAGCTTGTCACCGAAGTGCTTTTGCCTCATGCGCCCTCTGCTGTGCACGGAGGTTCGAAATTTTGATGTGTGTATCGTTTTCTTTTTCAACGTACCTGTGAGAATTCGGCCATTATTCACTCAATACAATAGTTTGAAACATTTTAAGAAGTGCAGCATTACTTTTGTTAAGTGTACCGGCTGCGATATATATATATATATATATATATATGCAGCTGTTTCTACATATGTATATACCTATACGGTTTTATGCCGCTTGGAATGATTTTTAAGTTAATTTTCCAAATTGATTCAAGCTTTTGTTGTTGTTTCGAGTAATATATAAACTTTAATATTCTATAGAATAATCTTTTGGTATAATTACGTCCTCTTGTATTTTCTTTTTTTGTCCGATGCACTGAAATTCTTTACATCACATTATCAGTTTCGGATTCACAGGTTTTCTTTTACTGCTCTCGATTTCTGCAAGTTAATCGGTTATTTCAAATCTCTAGATCCTTTTTTAGATGTACGATCCATAATGATAAATAAAGCAAGAGATTACAAAATAAAATGCTGCGATAGAATTTCAAGAGGCGCGGTCGCGACACGCGCCAAGTCTACGCTTTAGCGAGTTTCGAATGTACTGCTCGACTACTAATTCTGTATTGCCAGCATCTGTCGATTTTCTAGAAGGACCAAACGTCATTTATCTTTTACGGTTTGAATAGTCTTAAGAACTAATACAAGTACAATCTATACCATACAGAATGGACTGCTGATGATCGTGGTGGGGGTAGAAAGACAGATAGAAGAGTGAGAGGCAAACAATACGAAGAACGTTCGTTCTGTGTCTACTGCCCCAGCAACAGACTTAGGCTGCGTTCCGATATACACTGTCAGTACTGAAAATCTATAGTTCACGTCACGCATATTATAGATTTTCAGTACTGGCAGTGAATTTCGGAACACAGCCTTAGTAGACAGAACGAACGTTCTTCGTATTGTTTGCCTCTCACTCTGTCTGTCTTTCTACCCCCACCACGGTCATCAGCGGTCCATTCTGTACGTCGATGGTCTGTACTGATATAGAATATGTTACTCATACACGTAGAAAAGGACTGCTTTGGGGACTCGTCGCAACTTCTATACCTGCTCCGAACGATCAAATATACCTTCGAACTCGCATAACTTCGTTAAATTTTGTTGAATTGAGTTGAAATTTACAGGGAATATTTTTGAAAATATGTACTTTAAAAAAAATGTAAAAACCCAAAAATTGATTTTATTGAAGTTTATAACTAAGTATAATCCCTTAAATTTTACTAAAATTGAACTTTTTATCCTTTCTTCAATTTATATCGTATTCTCACAAACTATTGTATTTGTGCTATTATTTTATTATTTCTCCGCACACTATCAAAGAACGTTCGTTACTGAGTGTGTTATACCAACGAATGTGAAGATCGCAGAAAGACATGTTATTTCTTGCTACATATTGAGATGTTTAGATTGAATCACTAAAATATAATACTGGAATTCGCACGGCTATACAATCCTTTGTTAGAACGTGATCCGAAGGGAGTGTCCTAAGAGGTATCTATCCTTCTTTAAACTGACTGCTCACGCGTAGTGAACAGAAGTAAGAATGGTACAGTCCCAAATACATACGTGTTAATTCTATATATCTGAGATCCTGACTGTAAGATGAAACTTTTGGTCAGATTGTACTAAAATGAGATAAAGATATCACTTAGAAGGGAACACGATCAAATGTAATGAAAACAAATAAACGAGATTAGGGCTCATATGAATAACAATTTAACTTAAGAAAAACGAGCTTAAGAGCCGTGCTGGGTATTTTCGGTATGGTAGACAGAATAATTTCATTATCACACCCGCAATTTCATCAAAAAATTTTACAATGTTAGTCAATATTTTACTTGAAAATAATTATCCGCTAAATTTTATATT
>QKQZ01003912.1:0-18836 GCA_003595255.1 Solenopsis fugax | reverse complement strand
ATGTATAGTGAAATAATATCAATTAAATATTTTGTCAATATAACAAAAAATAATTTTATTTTATTATACTAAATGTTTAATAAGTATTATCAAATCTGGTATAAGTTATTAAATATTTAAAAAAGTAAAATTATTTTTGGTCACATTGACAAAATATTTAATTGATACTATTTCACTATACATTTGATAGTTATAACCAGTCTTTTTTTTCAGTGTACTCGACGGAGAGGCCTTTTATCGCAAATCTATCTTTTGCTCCCCATCAAATGCAACAGAAACTATTTGGACTTTAAACATACTAGATGCTCTCAATAATTGTTCCATTCAAAGCCACACGTTTATACGCTCGAAAAACATTTGTCATGATCACTCGAAATTAATTTTGCAAAAATGACCTCTGAAGCAGAGGTGACAATTTAAAACGATACATGTCTAATCGTATTATCGACGCTCGACAATTGCGCGACTGCTAATAAAACAAGCAAAATTTCATCCGAACGATACATGCAGAAAATCCATACTTGACATGTAGTTGGCAAGCAATTTATTCAGGTTTTGAATTATAATAGCGTAGTCTCCGTTGGCATAATAACGATCCCGCGATCCCAGCCGCGGCGCGTTGCATTTTATCATACATAAACGTTCGGCCAATCTCCATACGGTTACCGCCTCGTTTCATGCCGTTACTTCGATAACGGCATCGATTCGACTCGCCATCGAGTCCGATCTCGTTAAGTCGATCGCGCGCGCAAAGTTACATAAAAGTATAAACGTCTAAATCAATAAGACATGTAGCAGCGTAAGCCGGACTAGACGATACAGCTCATATTATAATCATTTACTTATACAGCATCACGAGAATTGTGCGCCAAGTTTTCGTTTCTATTTAAATTGATCATCATTTAATCATGGAAAAGTTCAATCTCTTGTTTCGTTTGTCATTAGTAGAAATACCGATATAACAATATTTCTCAATAAAAACAGAATGTTTTTTTCGCGATTCATTAATTTTGGAACAAAAGTAATTATAAATCGCAAACGAGGTAGGCTCCAGGAAATAAAATTAAATGTAGAATTCTTTTATGCCACTTAAGAGCCAAATACAGGGTCTTCGCGTGTGAGAATCTTTATAGTCTTCATGAAAATTTACATAAACATTACAAACGTTTCGGTCCTAAAATTTTGGACCATCCTCAGTGTAACACAACTATGTTTGGAATAGTATCTTGTGCTCCGCACTGTCAACTTCGCACGCTATGTACCGTTTACCAATTGAAGATGCACAGAAAAAAAATTAGTATCAAATCAACAATTTATTGTTTCATATATAAGCAAGAATATAAAATCTCCTTGGAAGTATTTATAATCTCAAAGAGACATAATTTGCTAACATAAAGAAATTTTGTTTCTTCATGTAAGCAAATTATGTCTGATCAATATTATCAAAATCTTCCAAGAAGATTTTATATTCTTGCTTATATATGAAACAATGAATTGTTGATTTGATAGTCATTTTTTTCTGTGTGGATAATGACTGGAGTATGGAGCATTTGTTAAAAGTGAACAACTAGCGAGATAACAGATTATTACCGCCGAAACATAGTTGTGTTACACTGAGAATGGTCCAAGATTTTAAGACCAAAACGTTTGTAATGTTTATGTAAATTTTCATGAAGAATATAAGGATTCTTAAATGCGAAGACCCTGTGTTTGGCTCTTAAGTGGCATAAAAGAACTCTACATTTAAAAGTAATTATGCTTGCTTAATTTGAAGGTAACTTCAACGGAAATTTAATCTTTACTAATAAGAGATTGACATCGAAGATTTCATTGAAATTTTAGAGGTACAGAAGCCTCGCTAAGAAAAAATAATGTTAAATTTAAACAATACCATTTGTGTATTTTTTATTAAGTTTCTGGAACATTGTATATTTGAATGAAAGAAGAAACGTCAGACATTCTCAATTACGTAACAATGTGTGTGTCTCAGGTATAGAAAGATAAGAGAAAATGAAAGAATTGTTGCACGTTGGACAATGCGAAGCATTATTATACCCGTTTAATCTAACAAACGACATCGAGCTAATCTCCGAACAAACGAGAAGGAACGGACAGCCTTCGTCTTCGGTGCACGTTCCCTTTCCCTGTTTTTTCCGTGACCCACTTGACCCGTCGCCGGGACAAGGAGAAAAGGAATCGAGAATGAAAGAACGAGTCGAATGAAATGGACGAATGGCGAATTACGACGAGTACTTTCATTTTTTTCAATATTTTAATTTAAACTGATAAGAAACGGAAAGAAACGAAAAAAAGAGTCACTAGTCTCCGTAACATTTATCTAGATAGTGCACGAAAAGCGCATGTAGGTACACATATATTGACGATCAAGAAACAAATGTATACACAGAAAAAAATGAGTATCGAATCAACAATTCATTGCTTCATATATAAGCAAGAATATAAAATCTTCTTAGAAGAATTTGATAATCTTAATCAGACTTAATTTGCTTACGTGAAGAGAAAAATTTTCTCCATGTAAGCAAATTATGTCTTTAAGATTATAAATTCTTCCAAGGAGATTTTATATTCTTGCTTATATATATGAAACAATAAATTGTTGGTTTGATATTAATTTTTTTTCTGTGTATTTTACACACATATTATGTATTATTGTTCATGAAACTTAAAAAAGGTAAATCTTTCCTATAGAAAGTATTTTGTTAAATAATTTGATTCTTTTGCAATGACAGCGAAAAAACACAAAGTAATAATACGAATAATCATGACACATCAATAGGCAGTGAGAATGCTATTTATTATTGGGAAGGATCAGAGTTACAATCACGAAAGTAATGTTAAGAATAAAGCTTCATCGAGTGTGCACTGATTCCACGGAGATAATTCTCTCTTGTGTATTTTATGTATTACGATAAAGCACCGTGATATGATGGAGATTCAAGCGGTAATTATTTAGCGGCACTTACGTTTAATTGGTTCGTTAAACAAACTATTAACGCGTGATCCAATCATCATCCCGGTGCGACGCGATGCATCGCGACTTTGGAGTATCCTCGAAATGGATTTCAAGATGCATCTGTATTATTCACATTTGTGCCGTGCTTCGACAGCTTCGATACCTCACGTCGCGTCGGTTCAAATATTCAAAATTTATTATGTCATTTCTCCAACGTTCTCATTTCTCTTTGGCTACTACGCGCAAAACTAGCTTATATACTTTCTAATTATATCCAATATCCAAGTAAAAATAACGTGATCTTAATAACTACTTATATATTTTAACGGCCGATGTACTCAAAGAGGTTAATATTTGCTCGCTGATATGACAAACTCTAGCTATTATTACGCAATTGCACTGTCAGCAAATGTAAACATAACGTGCGGAAGAACAGGATAAAACTTATAACGATTCGAACATCATAGACACATCTACGTGCTCGTTAATACTTTTAATTTCAATAATGCAATAATATAATGTACGTGAGAAACCTTGTTGGTTCTAGAAAGAAATTAAAAAGTGAATCGACAGAATTGTATTTTATAAATGTGATCAGAAATTTTCAAAATAAAACTGTATCATTCGTAGAATTCGATTATGCATCGCATTGTACGTGCACGTGATAAATTTCTGTATCTAAAAATAACGTTGAGGAACATGCACTGAGAACTCACGTTTCTTGGAGAGAACGAGGAAATTATTATTGCCCGTCGACGATTTGTTTGAATTTTCTAAGTAAATTATTCCAATTACCTCAACGATTGAAACAGAAATGATGATTTGACTCAAAAGATCAATTTATATAATGAATGTTATTAGTTCGTAGTATTTGACATTTGCATTTAATATAAAATAATAATTTGCTCATATTTACTTATCTTAATTTATAACTGCTGTATGTATAATTTTTAACTTTTGAACTACAAAGTAGCCTTTTCTTATTATATTTTTAACGTCACTCTACTGCAGTTAATAATTAATTAGTCACGTTTCGAACTCTGTAAGATAGTCGGCGAGATGACTAATCACCAGCATTCGTTCATCCGTCAACTATCAGATATCGAATCAATAGAAATGTATGCGTAAATGTCTAAATCGTTTACTCTAACAATCATCTCGAAATAAATTTGAGCATAAAAAAAAACGTAAGCATGCGACACAACCAAAATCTGATTACACTTGATTCACGTGAACTTCTCCAAGGCAACAAAATTTAAAAGCCGATATAAAAAGCAAAGCACGTAGCTTGTATCTCCCGAATTTTAAACATAATTAAACTTGTTACGATTTTAAAAGGCAGATTATGAATGAAATTCTTCAGCCTTTGTTCCCAAAGTAGTTATAAATTTAAAATATTTAAAGAATGAAGAGAATAATAATTAATAATAATAATTAATTGGGGAATAATAATTGATTACTATTGCGATTCACTTGAACTTAATCGATAAACAATAATGATAAACTACGCAAGACTGATCTTTTTATATAACGTTAATAGCTTATTTGAGAAAATGTTAAAACAATATTCTTTCTTTCTCAAAGATGCAAAGTGGTGTGTACTTTAAATCATCAATTTATTTATTTTAATTCATATTAATTATTTGAGAAAATGTTAAAACAATATTCTTTCTTTCTCAAAGATGCAAAGTGGTGTGTACTTTAAATCATCAATTTATTTATTTTAATTCATATTAATTATTTGAGAAAATGTTAAAACAATATTCTTTCTTTCTCAAAGATGCAAAGTGGTGTGTACTTTAAATCATCAATTTATTTATTTTAATTCATATTAATTATTTGAGAAAATGTTAAAACAATATTCTTTCTTTCTCAAAGATGCAAAGTGGTGTGTACTTTAAATCATCAATTTATTTATTTTAATTCATATTAATTATTTGAGAAAATGTTAAAACAATATTCTTTCTTTCTCAAAGATGCAAAGTGGTGTGTACTTTAAATCATCAATTTATTTATTTTAATTCATATTAATTAATGTATACACGAAGAACATTGCGCGTCCCATCTCTATTCTACGAAACGGAATTTCGCGCGTATCTTCGCATCGGCCAAGCGAGGAAAGCCCGCGAGATGAAGAAATAAAGACGGCTCTTCCATCAGTTGGCGGACGAACGAGTCCAAGCTGACACGCACACGAGCGTAAAGGGAGAAAAAAGGAAAAGGAAACCAGAGGAGAGGAAGACGGAGAATGCTCGTCCTCGCTTTACGACTTGATTCGAAAGCGAAGCCGAAAACGCAGAAAAAAAAAAACGAGAAAGAGACGACGGAAAAGAGGAAACGAATAAGGAAAAGAGACGGAGTATTATTCAGCCGCTCCCTTCTGAGATGACATCCCTCCGCGACCTTAGAATCGAGGCTGACCTTGACCGTGTCAATCCCCACCAGCGCGACTCACGCGTCCTGGCTGCTTCATAGCTGCTCTCCGCGCAACGCCGTTTCGCCAACCTCACTGCCTCCATTCTCTCTCCCTCTCTCTCTCTCTTTCTCTCCTCAGCCCAGCAACGCAGTCGCGTCATATTACGTGAGTGCCGTGTTGCTTGGCGCTGCTGCTGCTGCTGCTGCGGGCATCCTCGCTGCATCGACCGGTCGTAAGCGAGCACCCGGTTCCATCCCTCACGAAAGTGAGAGGGAGAGAAAGAGACACACACAGAGAGAGAGAGGAGAGTTGTCCCGCTCTTCTGTCCCTTCCCTCTCGCTCTCGGCATTCTCGTTCTGCGACGCTCGCTCGCTCGTCAGCCAGCGATGGGCACTACCCAATTATCGACTTGGAATTCACAATCGCACACGGAGAGAGGAACGTTCGCTGGTTGATATACACTGTATATGGTAATAACGTGTTTTATCGAACGCGGAATGAAAGATGACGCAGAGAGAGAGAGAGAGAGAGAGAGAGAGAGAGACAAAGAGGGTAATGGGAGGAAGAGCATCTCCCGCCCTCCTTCCACTCCTTTTTACTAGGCTACGCGAATGGACCTGTCGCTAACAATTTGGGTTATCTAAATCAGAGATAGCAATCATCGATTTTATTGTAGTTCTGTGTCTGTAATGTATATTGTATATGAGAAAAAAATTTAGAATTGTAGCTGTACGAAACGCTTTTATATAAATAAGAAATAATCACGAGCAAGTAGAACATTTTTGCCAGCACAATTTGGATTATATCAATTGAAAATGACTCTATACGTGACATTCGTCCTCTGGACTTCCGATTGTTGAAACAATTTAGAATATATGTTATAGTTTTTTTTTATAACATTGCGATTAATGGCAACTCGCATAATACTAGTAAAAAGAATATGATAGAAAGATGTGCTTTTATTTCTTTTCAACTACTGTTAAAATTGCAGATTTAGAAAAAATATATAATAAATAAGAGTAAAAACGCATCGATAAAAATTATATAGTTGCAACAGTCGTGCAAAAAGGATCATTTTTCAAATTATTCAAATGTTAAAATATCTATCTCAAAAACAATATAATGAATATCCAAATCTCAATCTATACGACGACGGATCGTTCAGACGGTTTTCTCTCAATAAAGCGTTCTGCCAAATATCGTTCCAAGTACACATTCGTTAGAAAAAGTCATTTAATACATAGCTAATCTTTGTTCGGCAAAGTTGATAGCGCGCGGTACGCGCAACGAAGATCCAATATATCCTGGCCGAGAATTCGGTCATGGTCGCCTCCTCCGATCTACGTCGCTCTGCAAATTCCACTCTTTCGTGGTCCACGAGCGAACGGCAAAAACGTAGAGCGAAAAGGCCACGGTTATCAGGGCCACGAGATCCTTCGAGACGAGTACGCGGAGATATTGATACCGGTACGCAAACGCGAATTTAAGAGTGTCTTCCAGGATGAGAGTATAAAACGGGCGCCGATATCAAAATCAAAAATAAACAATAAGCTGTAATATCGTTTTTTCATAATTAAAACCGAAATTTTCAAAATCAGAATTATTTTAGGAAACATAACGAGTCTTCCCTTCGCGTGTGCCTACCGAATCTAAATCGAAATTTCTTACGAATTAGGAATTTCTCTGTTAACTATTATAAAGAACTTTTATTTGTTCGTGTTACTACACTGGAAAAAAAATTTACTAAATTTACTAAATATTTGTTTGTATAATTGCAAGAAAATATTTACTTGCGATACATAAATATTTACTCAATAAAAGAAAACCGATAGTTAAATTTTATTAGTTGTCCTTTTACTAAATAAATAAATATTTACATTTAGTAAATATTTTCTTGCAAATATACAAACAAATATTTATTAAAATTTAGTAATTTTTTTTTCAGTGTATCCCAAAAAATTCTTGCACTTGAAACGAAATATTTATTCGAGCGTAGGAGAGAGAGACAACAAAGATGTTGAGTGCATAAAGTGCAGGCAATGCAAACAGACCTATTGAAAAGTTTTGACGAAACAAATTCCGAGCCTATATTTGATATTTCAAAGAGAGAAAGAGAGAATAAAATCCCGATCTTTACTTAGGAATTTGATCGCTCACTTTAGTCACTACGGTCGCTATTGTCCACGTTCGAATAACCCGCCACTGACACGCCGGTTCAGCCAGTGTCGATCGACAAGTGGAATCATCGTCGTGCGCGAGATTGTCCCATTATCGATCGACGCTGTAATCATCGGCCATAACTGTGAGTGGAGCGGATTTAAGATTCGTTTGAGAGGCTCGAGGAAATCAAGAGCGCTCAGCTGTTACACTGCCATGTGCTCGTCGTGCCGGCGCTATCGGCAAGGTCGATCAACATGCGAGACGCTACCGTTCTGCTACTGAAAATGGCGCACGCATCGCCGAAACAAATCGAAGCGCGAACGCGTCAAAATGTAAACTCCGATATGGACTTACCCCTGTCGAATTTCTTGCCTTCCGGATCGATGTCCTTCACGTTGAAAATATCCTCGAACAGCACACCCGCCATGTTGCTGACATACGACTACACTCCACTAGTGCGCTCTGCCATCGAGTAAGTGAAATACTGGAATCAGGTGCGTACCCGTGTGTTATGGCTCCAAGACCCCATTATTTCGACTCTGAATTTGAAAAATTCGAAACATGATTATTACACAGGATGTAAAGTGATGTAAAGTCAATTATAGATGTTAATTTTTGGTTGTAATGTTTTCAAAATTTATAAATGAATTAAAAAAAATCCCTTTATCTCTGAAATAATATAGTAAAATTTCATAGTACTTCCGAAATTTTTTCATAAAAATTTTGTTGCTCAAAATTTGACACATTTAAAATTACAACCTATATTTTCTTTGTTGTTATTATACGTCTGCGATGTTTCCGTATGAATCACATGCCCCCCCCCTCTCTCTCTCTCTCTCTCTCTCTCTCTCTCTCTCTCTCTCTCTCTCTCTCTCTCGTACATTACTCATCTTCATCAAAGACCTCTTGCGAAGGATAAATAGCGCTAATGACATAAATTGTTTCAAAAATAGAAACTTCAATTAAAAGAAACTGACAGCAACTTCTTTCATAAAACACGAGAAAAATGAATAGAAATTGAAAGAAACTCTTGATTATCGAAATTACGGATTCATCATGAATAGACATCAATTTCTTATATATTCTTATTCATACTATTTTTTGTCCCAATTGCTGAAAAAAAATTCTTAATCTAAAATGAAAAAATGAAAAAATATTTTTTCTTTGGATTTAATGTTATGCATTATCGAGCAACATCAATTTCAAGAGCACCCGCTGATTTCGTCATGTCGATGTAGATTCGGAAACAAGAAAACGCTCAGACGTGAGCTTGCGAACCTGTCAAAGTCACCGTTTACGCAAGGAAATGATTCAAAAGCTAAAGATCGATGCAATTAAAAATTAACGACGTTTATTGGATTATCCAAACGGCCTTGGTGCTCACAAACGTGTCGACAGGGAGAGCCACTAAGCGGACCGCGGATCATCAGTTTTTACGCAGCATCGCTGCACGAATCACGCTTTTGTCTGAACGAGAATCGTACCGTGCTTCGATATAATGACACATTGACGCGATGCATTACGTAAAATTAGGGATGTCATAATCTTGTACGTAATGCGAAATAAAAAGAATTACCAAACAAAGACTTCTCATTTTATAATTTTAAAACAGTTTCTCATTTTATGATTGAGAACTGTTTCTTTTTTTTAAATTATTAATACTTTAAGAGAAATTAATATATAAATGATGAAACTGTCTAGGATTATTTACGTCACGCTTTTTCCAAAGAACATTACATTACCAATGACTTTTTAAGACTTGAACAAATTGAAATTTTGAAGATGTTTCATAGAAATCAATTCTATCTGAAATTTTGTATAGTTATTGTTAATAGGTAAAATATTTATGCATGTACGTATCTCTGTAACTGTACACTTATCAATGGTAACATATTTTGTAATTTTTTTTTAATATAATAAAATGTATGCATTGACGATGCAAAATTGTCTTGTAAATATCTTCTGTTCCTATTCATTAAATTTACGAAAATTTAAAGAATCGCGATAAACTATCAGGAAAACATAATAAGCAAGAACGTTGCACTATCTAAAATTTTAAGAAACACAATTCCAAGCATTCTTAACATTTAAAATCTGGTTTCGACTCGTAAAAATATAAATTGGAGGAAATGGATGGAGTATTGCGATCTATAAGTTAGGACCAAGATAAAACATAAATCATAATTCCAAATATTGCAATTCAAAATCAGGAAATAACAAATGAGTATAAAGCATTATTATTATTTGATACATAAAAAAGTTATACCAAAATTAATTATTTATATATTTTCGAATAATGAGTTATTTACTCTTCGCTTTCACTTTCCTCCGTATCAATTTCCGTTCCATCAGAAGGCATTTCTAATTTTTGTTTAAACTGATCAATATATTTAAGTAGTCGTTTGTCATAATCCATCACCTGTAAAATATTAAATAGCATTTAACATATATATATCATTGCACAGAATACTATAAAAACTATACTTTTATAATTGATAAATTTAATCAGTTATGTAAGATTCGATACAAAAATGTGAAAAAAATTGACGTACCATTTTTGTAACACGTTTGATAGCTTTTTGCAGATTTTGTTTCGATAGATCATCTTCGATTTGAATGTATAAATTTGTCAGAGATTTAATAAGAACTTCTTGATCTATCTTGCTCTCTGGATTTAAGATCTCAGCCAGTATAGCAAACGCAAGATTATTGTGCGTATAAAACGTTTGTCCACTGGTCTTCTGACAACCTTGTCGAGTTAAACTCAGTATAAATCTAGATATGTGATATGCATTAATCTCTCGTAGAGGACTAATGTCAGGTGCGTTACAAAGAACTTGTAGCGTCGAAAGGTATGCGCTTTCGAGCATTTCTTGAGCATCGGGTACGCGCGCTACAAAACAGTCAAAAAAAGCGCTTAAACATTGACGAAGATAAACGTCATCAGCGTTGACTGGATTATAACACATAATTATTAAGCGTGATATTAGATTACTGCTATTGATTCGTTGATTGAGCAGTAATTTGCAAAGTCCTTCTGCTGCAGTAGTACGCAAATCTTGATTCTGTAAATTTTCAAATACAATTATTTTGCATAGGCATTTCATTTATTTTAGAAAATTTCCAAAAGGTTATTTACCGCATTGGTTAGCAATCCCGTTAAGATTTTTATGAAATTGCAGGGGCCTTCCTCCACTTCAGTTCGTTTACTTATAGAAATATTACTATCCTCATGTGTATAAAGCGAGCGAGTCTTTTCAGATCTATTTTGCATGGAATTTTCGTCTGGAGACTGCAATATATCAAAATATTCCAAACCATACATAAGCAACAGATCGAATATTCCCTTTAAAGAGACTACCCATATCTCTTGATTTTCTTGCTCAAGAGAAAATTGGTAAAAAAATATCATTATATGTTTCTTAGCCAATTCCTTATCCAAAATGCAATAAACGCCTAATGTTTTCAGTGCTAATATATGTACACTATCGTGAGGATGCTAAAACATAATAAATTGAATAATATGTATATATCATAATAAGTAACAATAAATAAATGCATAAAAGACAGTATAAATTTTTTTTGGCACACACACACACACACACACACACACACACACACACACACACACACACACACACGCACGCACGCACGCACGCACGCACACACACACACGCACGTACGCACGCACGCACGCACGCACGCATGCATGCACAGATTATAAAATTTGTACACTTACATCAAGGCTATTTAAAACCATATTCATCAAACTTCTGAGTGTAGGTGTCAACTCACGAACAGATTGCATCGCAACATACAAGATATCGAGACACTTCGTCATAGTTGCAGTATCATTTTTCTCTTCCCGTATATTATTATCTTCAATTATTGCAATTTCGGGTATTTTAGATAAACGACTTATCTCCTCTTTCAAGGTATTGATTTTTTCCTTAAGATTGTCAGCTTGTAGAAAATTCTGTTCTTTGATTGCTTGATACAATTCCTCTTCGAGCTCTATTACTTCAACTTTTAATCTAGCTTTCTAAAATCAAATTGAAAGGAAAGTAAAAAAAAAGTTCTAGTTTTCTAGATATCTATCATTTTTTAACAGTACTGAATTACTCGATACTCACTTGCATGTTCTTCTCATGCTGCTGGTCTGCAGTAACTTGCTGAGTGACTACATTTTCTTTTAGAGGTAGCCTAGTCTCGCTAATAACATTAGCGACAGCATTCAGCATTTTGCTAGGCTCTGGTATCACTTTTGCCAAATGACTCACCAGACACTCGATTATATTAGTAGAGCAATGATCGCTCATTAAAGTGTCTATTATCACTTCATTTAATTTCTTCCTGCCTACCTCATCTGAGAGATCATACATTGTAGACATTTCAAAAAGTTGTAGTAGAATAAACTTCTGACTCTCTCTTTCCCATGTCTCATATGATTGAGAAGACATGAGAGTAATAAAATCACATATATATTTACAAAATTCTGATAATTCTGGCATTATTAGTTCTAATTCTTCCGTATAGGAAAGACGATGGAGATGTTGTATTATACATTTCCAATATAAAACATTTTCATTTGTTAAACTTGTCAATGGAATCAATCTTGTATTTTTATCTAATGGCACTTGCTCCAATAAAATCTTTAAATCAGTGTTTCTGTATAAAAATAATATTTAATAAAACATAAATGTTATTTTATCAATATTTCTTATTTTTCTTATGTAATATATACTTACTTGAACAATACCTGTAAAGCTAAAGTTGCAGACTCTGTTCCTATTCCAGCATCCAGTGCATGAATAAGATTCATAAATTCTCCCTTGAAATATCTTAACCATGCTGGTAATAAAACGTTATTTACACATGTTCTAACACTCTCAGATCTGTCTTTGAGACCATCTTTCAATAAACGTTCTCTTTGTTCAATAGTCAAGGAACGCACTGTGATTTTACTTATAAATTCATATGCTTTTTTCCGCACAGTATCATCGATATCTCGTGTTCTTACCAATGCAGCTTGTAAGGTTTTCTGATTTTTCCCCATGGTAGTAAGAACTGCTTTGCGGACATCTGCACTTGGATCTTTAGATACATGAAAGAGATACATTTTTATTACAGGGCATTGTTCATCCGCTGGATCCTGCAATCTGTATAAGGCATAAACAGCCTGTGCTCTAACTTTAGGCGATTTATCCAACAATCGATCCATCATACTGATTGTAATTTGGTCACATAGGTTATCGTCGATGAAAGCGTTATCGCCCATGGAATTTAAGAGCATGTTTAGAAAATGACATATGCGAAACCTTACTCCTTTATCCTTAGCATTGTGGCTCGATAAAAGAAAATTGAATAACTTGTTGAGAAATGGTGAGATTGGTTCTGTATTTTCGTTTTCCACGGCTGGATAGAAACTCATACAAAATTTAGCACAAAATTCTAATGTGTTTACAACATATGGATGTCGTTGTGATGTTGAAAGAGGCACCTTCAGACACCAAACAAAATGTTCCCAGAATGTATCTAAATTTGTCTAAGAAAAGAAATATATAATATAAATACTATTTGTTTTTCAATAAGATAAATATGTCAAAAGCAAATATTATTCTACTATTATGTGTAATATGCCAAATGAATTTCGAATCGTATTGCAATTATAAATCTCAGAAAACTTAAAGAAAATCATTTATTTATAAAGGCCTAAGAAAGATAGAATATATCCAAAGGTTCTACAAAGAATATGAAACTCACCGTCTCGTACAACTTTGTGAGCTTCTTCATGTACTGCGGATGGTCGGTTTTATTGAACTGCACTTTATGAAATATATTAATCATCTTATCTTTGATCGTCGGAGCCATATCTATCTTTTAACGTAGAAAATCAAAAAAGTTGTAGTCAATAAATATCCTACGCACGACACACGAGTACCCATATATACGTTAGCTGACGTTAGCTTTTCAAATAAGCGTCGTCAAACGTCTTTGCGATTACAATGCCATCTATCAAAGTCAGACTCATCGAGGTTTTAAATCGACGAACGATAAATGCAATCAGCTCAATTTTAAGAGCAGCTAGGATTCTAAATACCGATCGCATTACAGAATAAATTAATTTTCGAATTGGTTTAACAGATCACAAAATCCTTTTGTAAAATAAAAGTATGCACCAGAAAAAACTTGGATAGGATAGATTTTACGAGAAAATCGAAAGAAAAAAGAAGAAGAAGCCTGAGAGTGGCCATGCCCACAATTTAGTTGACACGAGACGTCATCTCTACAACGTGGACATACACTATGATGCCACACTCGGTTACACCTCGGAAAGCACGTCACCCGCGACTGTTGGCACACCTGGCGAAAAGAGCGCCCAAATGCGCGTACACAAACTTGAAATTTTTCCTATCCTGACGGCTTTCGCGCGATTCATTGAGTCGCGACTTATGCAAGCTCAGTCGGGACGAGATGCGAATAAACAGTAGATATAAACTGACTCACCGTTCGCTGCTGGTCGCTCCGTTCAGCTCCGTCCAGCTCCATCTCGATCGCAGCTCTCGAACGTTCGAGTCCGTCCAAGATTCTCCTCACGATCCTTCTCCTCTTGATTTACACTTGGCACGAACGCGCGACCCTTCGGTTTCGACAATTCCAGTATTCACGCGCGTTAGAAACTCGGGATACGAGGCAACGGAGAAGATGCGAGACACGATCGAACGCGACACGACTTCGCACCACGCATCGTATCCAACACAATGAATGTTGGCACGAACGCCCGAAACTTCACTTTCGACACTCCACGACACTCTCGAAACACTCGCTCACATCAAAAGTTCGTACGACGAAGATGCGAGTTGAAATGCTCCGCGACGCGCCATGCGACTACGCACCGTCCTGCCCGACCGACCGTCGCACAGTGGTCTGGCGCGCGACTTTAGGCGGACAAAATTCAATTTTTTTTATGTCAACTAAAATTTAATTTAACTTTTTATTCTCATTTCAAATACTCTAATTAAGCATAAAATCGAAAAAAAATATTAAAAAAAATACCTAAACATAATAATAGTGTAACAACATATCAAAAATATAAAATCAGACTACAATTTGTGACAGACACTATAGTTTTGTAATAATATTTTTTAATCCAACTATAGTTGTAAAAGGAAGATAAATTTTTTTTATATCATATTTTATGTCAAGATTACTTTACTTGCATGTAAATATGTATTTATAAATTTGAATAATTTTTTAATAATATTTAAATCTTAAATAATTAAGATTTAGAGTTAATTTTGATATTTAAAGTGATGTAACTAACAAGTTATTCATTGTTATCTCAAAACTCAAAATGTCAGACATTGTATATACTTTGAACTTTGATATCCAATTAGTTTCGTTTGCATATATTTGCCGAAACGATTTCTGAAGCGTATTTAATCCTTTGCGTCACGGCGCGGTGCAGCGCGCAGCGGTGTAGCTCTGGGAGCTACACATACCATCCAAGCTTATTTTATCAATAAATTAATTGTACGTATTCCATTAGCATGTTTGGTATTGCTGGATTGCTAAATGTTTCCTCTAATAAATTAAGTTTTAGAATCATATTTTAAATAAATAATTTAATATTAATAAATATATACTGAGAAATTGTTGTTTTTAGAGATTAAATTTGTTTGCATAAAATTTTGCATAATAACCTATACTTCAAAATCACTATCTGAGGATTTTTGAGGTCGCTGATTACGAATCCGATATCAAAAATTTTAAATTCAAAATGGCGGATACAATATGGCGGACAAAGTTATCAAAATCAACTGGATTCACTTGAAACTTGTTATTCAGGTGTTTTCGAAATATTCCTCTAAAAAAACGTTACAAGTTTTCGGAAGAATGTACAAAATTATTAAAATAATTCTTTGGTTTTACTGTTTAATCTTTTTTGTTTATACATTAAATATTAAAAATAATGAAAAAATTAAACCAATAAAATATATTTAAAAAAGTATAAAAAATACAAAAACCAATTTAAAAAAACAAAAACTAATCAAAAATATAAATAATAAAACAATAAAATTGATTTCTTTAAAATAAAAAAATGAAGTCGATAATCGCTACGTCCTCGATTCGTGACTCTAGGTTTAGTTGAGAGCAATGATGACCTTCGGAATTAGATATAAAGATCTCGTAATCAAATAAAAATCGATCTGCGTAATAATACTATAAAAAATTAAGTATATTGTATCCGCCATTTTGAATTTTGAATTTTTGATATCGGATTTGTAATCAGAGACCTCGAAAACCTCTAAATAGCAAATTTCAAGCAAATCCAATTTTGAATATTTTGATAATTTTGTCGGCCATATTCGAACCGCTATTTTGAATTTTGAATTTTTGACATCGGATTCGTAATCAGCGACCTCGAAAACCCTTAAATAGCAAATTTCAAACGAATCCAGTTAATTTTGATAGCTCATATTAATTTTGTCTGTCTAAAGTCGCGCGCCAGACCACTGTGCGTCGCCTGCGTCTCCCTTCAGTTCAGGCGGCACTGTGCAGCGGCGCAGGCGCGGCGTGACGTCACGCCGCTACGCCGCTACGCCTACCCACTCCGCTCTAAGCAATGCCGGCCGGCAACAGTCAGACAGGACGACGTCAACACGCATCGCGGCGTATTTCAACTCGCATCTTCGTCGTCTCATACGAGTTTTTGACGCGAACGAGTATTTCGAAAGTGCCGTGGAGTGTCGAAAATGAAGGGTCACGCGTTCGTGTCAAGTGTGAATCAAGAGGAGGAAGATCGTCGTGAGGAGGATCTTGAACGGATTTGAACGTTCGAGAGCTGCGGCCGAGATGGAGCTGGACGGAGCTGAACGGAGCGACCAGCGGCGAACGGTGAATCAGTTTATATCTACTGTTTATTCGCGTGTCGTCCCGACTAAGCTCGCATAAATCGCGACTCAATGAATAGCGCTAAAGCCGTTAGAATATAAAAAATTTCAAGCTTGCGGTACACGCACTTGGCGCTCTTTTCGCCAGGTGTGCCAACAGTCGCGGCTGACGTGCTTTCCGAGGTGTAACCGAGTGTACATTTGGCATCGTAGTGTATGTCCACGTTGTAGAGATGACGTCTCGTATCAGATAAATCGTGGACATGGCCACTCTCAGGCTTCTTCTTCTTCTTCTTCTTTCTTTCGATTTTCTCGTAAAATCTATCCTATCCAAGTTTTTTTTTGGTGCATACTTTTTCACAAAAGAATTTTGTGATTTGTTAAACCAATTTGAATTAATTTATTCTGTAATGCGATCGGTATTTAGGTTCCTCTTAACGCCATCTTTTGGATTTCTCTTGATTCGCTATATTTTATAATTACCTTCAGTCATTAAAGAAGGGATCGATCGTATCTCTCAATATTATTTAGCACAAATACATATGTAACTCCTCGTTAGTACTATAATAATAAAATGGCGCGGAAATTACCACGATAAAAATATCTACATTTTTAACTCGTAATAAAATCACATTTTTTTGACAAATTTACAGTGAAATTCATAAATAATTTATGCGAGATGTAGGATAATAAATAAACATTTTATAGAAGCAAATTAAGAACCGAGATGTAAACATTATAATATAATCTATATTATAACTTTTTTTTACAAATTTACAAGTCGCAGATACTTTCTCGAGAATACTTCTGCCTGCAAATTTGAACGATTCGTTAGTATCATTATTTCTATTTATTTGAATATCTCTAGTAACAATAATAATAATAATAATAATAATAAAAATTACATAACAAAAAGTGACGATAATATAATTGCGAGCCCATTGCGTGATTGTTCTTACAACAGTTGCAAAAATGGTGCGGCATTCTTAATAATTATTATTTTGATGGTGTTGTCGATCAAAGAGGAAAGATAAGGAAAATGGGAGGCCGCTCTAATAATTATGTATTTTTTATTTAACATCAAAAGTAATGACACTTGGGTTGTATTTGTATTGGTTTGCGATGTAATTCACATGTGTGAATATGTGTGTGTGTGTTGCGTGTAAAACAAAACTTATCGAGTAATAATTAATTGCGAAAAAGAGACTCGTCAATCAGAAGATAGTTGCTGGAACGGTGTAATAAAGTGTCATTTCCGAGCATCTGCCTTTAACCGGTGTTTCTCTACACGCGATGTATAAGTGTGTGGGCGTGTGGTATGTTGCGACGCTATGCGTTTAAAAAAAAAACGCAAAAAAGAAAAGAAACAGAAAAGAAGAGTGCGGTAGATCCGTGACAAAAAAAAAGCGTTCCCTTCTTTAAGGACGAGACCGCCATTCGATCGAGGTCACCGCCAAAGTTCGCGCGCGCGATCTATCTATTCGTCTTCAATTATTTAAAATATGTACAGTATTAATAAAACGTCATCTCCGCCTTTCTTCTTTCTTTTTTTTTTAAAGATTTCTTTTTTTAATCGCTCAATGATTCTGATGCGGTATGCGGCGGGCTGTGCAGGCGCGCGGCGTCAAAATCCACCAGGGATTTTCCTAACAAGCGTTTTTTTTTTCTTTCGGATTATTGGAAAAACAAAGAGCCGCGTTTCTCACGAATTGAATATGTGTGTGTGTGTGTATGTGTGTGTGTGTCTCGATCACGGAGAGAATCACGACGCTTCTGCTTTCGTCCTCGAGAAACGAAGAGCTGCGCAGGAAGCATCACGTGCTGCTTGTTCTTTTTTCCGGAAATACACGAAAAAAAAAAAAATAGAGAAACGAATGCGATAACGAGGCTCCTCGATGGTTCCTGTCTCTAAATCGCGCGCGCAAATATATGAAAGCGTAACATTGTCCTGCACTCCATAAATAAGCTTAATACGTTCGAGGCGCTTGATGCACGCGCGTGAATAAGTATGTATGTAAGCGCGGCGTCGTCCCGCTCAGTCCACCGCAAAAGGATCGTGTGGTCTTAGACCGAAACTTCCTTTCCGCTTGGCATGTATCTGCTTTCAATTCGTTTTTCTTCCCTCTTCTTCTTCCTTCTCCTTCTTCTCCTCTCTTATCGTCGCATCTCTTTTCTACTTTGTCCTTAATCTTTTTATCGCTTATACGTACTTTGTGTTTTTTTTTTTTTCTTCAACAACACGATCTAGACTAAACCATATATAATAATTACATCTAATAATATCTTATTGTAACATGTATTATTATTATTATTATTTATCATTATTTATTTATTATTACTATTATATTATTAATAATAATTAAATTATATTAGCCTAAAGTAAAGAGGCTGC
>QKQZ01003909.1:0-28996 GCA_003595255.1 Solenopsis fugax | reverse complement strand
GCGTATCGAGCGGATCGTGTGGGTCGGCCACGCGCGGCGAGAGATCGGCCGTGCGATCGTCGCGGTCAGTCCGCCAAGGTCTCGTGGACACGCGACACTGGCAGCGACGTTCGCTCCGGTTTAATCGCTACTGATTTATTTCTGACAGCGCCACGACAGTTTTCCGCGTTCGCGTTCTTCGGCGGAGACTTGCCGAGGGAATCACGGCGAAATGGAGCGTGGAGGGGACCCTACGTGATAATTGCCTACTTCGAATGGCTGCGGTAAATTGAATCGTGCGACCGTGTGCATGTGTGTTTAAATATGTGCATGTGTGTTAAATTATACATTGATAATTCATTATCTCAGCGAGAAGGAGAGGGAGAGAGGTCGAGCGGTTCTCGCGAGTTCATCAGTGAGGAGATATCGAGAAAGCTTGTTCCGCGAGTGACCTGATATCCGCGATGGTGAACGCGTAGATTGTGATGGACACGATTCGAGAATTTTGAAATATTAAATACAATTACGGAAGTGATGCGAAAGGGGGATCTGGCAGAGATCCAAAACGGACGCGTTTCAGCCGCGGAGGAGGATGATAAACGAAACCGCAGCCGTTCAGAAGACAACCGTCATATCGCCGAAGAGGCTGACATACCGGCGCTTAGCGATTCCCTTGAGTTTGCGAAGAAAGGACATTATCTTTTTTTTCCAACTTGGCAAACTTGTTGGTATACACATGCACGTGTGTGTGTTTGTGTGTGTGTGTGTGTGTGTATGGGGGGGGGCACGTATATACCTGAAACAGCTTCTGGACAATTGAGCGCGCGCAAGTAAATCATTCCAGTTAATCGCTCTTTCACGCGGAGCTTTAGCTCGAGCTAAGCGGTGAACTGACGAGATCATGATGAACGCGACGTGTGAAAAATGACATCACTGTCATATTCGCAACGGCAATCGACACGAGTAGGACACCGAGTAGATTCGTCTTCTTCTTTTTTGGATTTCCAATTGGTGTTGTATAAACCGCAGTACGTTCTCAGAAAACATCCAGTACATGAAGTCTAGCCGTACTGTTAATCCGGATAGGTTATCGGCGAATGTTAGGAGTGAGAGACGCAAGAGAGGACCCTGAAAAGGTCAAACGCGATCAATCCTGTCGCGTGCGAAAGACCAAAAGATGCTCCCGCTTTCCCATCCGCTCGGTGCGCGATAGCTCCGGCTTGCGATTCGACAGGTTCATCGTCACGTATTTCATAACTGGGACTATACACGGCGACACGTGTGTAACACATAGGCACGTCAAAGGTTCGGGTAGGAATTATCGGATCTCGCGGCGACGTAGTTGCACGAGGTGTCGAGAAACGAGGTGTTGTTAAGATAGACACTGTTGATTCCGTTTTCGCGGCTTGTACACAGACAGCTAAGGGTTTCCCCAAAGCGCGGCTTTGGCGGCGTTGAGAAGGATTAAGGCGCTTGTCTACGGCGCGCGAATTCCTTTGTGTGTCAGTGGTCCTCTGTGATTTTACGTTAAATCCTAAGAGCAATAACGAAGCAATCATAAAGTGCATTAACGAGAGCAGTATTACTCTAAGACAGCCGCGACAAATCGTTTCTCTTCTTCAGGAAGAATCGACCAGATGTATTCGTAAAAATATAATTTCGGGATTGAGAAAAACTGTTGGCCGTCGAAAGCTCTTATTTTCTGTTAAGAAGACAGTCAAGATTCGGCGTGAGTAAATAAGAGAGAAATGGCGAGATCATGCTGTCCATTCGTCGAGCGATAATCGTCAATTTATAATTTCGTTGCGTCACAGGAGCGCGAGTTTCTTTTTTTTACGGAGACGTTGGGTCTTGCCGCGGTCCGGAACATTTTAGAGAAGCACGAAATAAAGTATTTTGGATCAAGATGAGATTACCGGCAGCGCTGACCTTTGGAAAGGAACGATGAGTGGATGAAAGGAAAAAGATCTCGACGATTTCGATAACGAGCGAAGAACGTCAAAGGAAAACGAGGCTATCGGACGACGAACGACAAATATATTTTGCGATGTAGTTTAAACAACAATTATTCTCAGAGCGGGGAAAGAGAGACGTTTCCCGAACGGAAAGGAGACTCACGGGATTCGTGGGACGGAATTTCATTACCGTATTAGTCCGAATAAATACTCGAAGGATTTCCGTAGGTAAGATCGATCGCGAGGTCCCGGCAGTCCGCTCGCTTTCGACATTCATCTTCCGGGGACCAGAACGAGGATATTTCCGAGTCTCTCTCGTCCTTCCGTCTGCCTCTCTCAACTTTCTTTCACTCTATCTTTCCCCTTTCTCTTTCTCCGCTTCTGCTTCCCCTTTTCTTCGGTCTGCGGCGTACATCCAGATTCTCTTCGCCGAGTTACCCGAGAAGTTTCGGTGGCTTCGCGTCATATCGCGAACATTATGCATGACCCGGCCGTCGAGTACCCGCATCTGACGCCTACGATTGTCTCACCCGAAAGTAACAGCTTTGACAAATACGAGTAATTCTGTCGAGTCGAGCGAAACCTGCAACGAGAGAAGCGCGGTGATCCGTGAGACGTTAGCGAATTTGTAGAATCCTTTGACACGATTAGGCGGCAATGAGAGTACAAACGTCGGAAAGACGACTCCGAGGAGAATTCAATGTCCGCTGATCGGATCCGCGTTATTCCTCGAAATATCGAGAGTTTTAACGAGCGGCACCTGGAACGGCAATTAATGATGACAGACACGGCAGCGTACGTTGCGCTACGTCTCAGACGCAATCAACAATTCCGGCGACGACGGCCAGGTCGGATAATTCTATTGACGACATCCGTACCGTGAGGGAATAATCTCTCGCGAGAGAAGAGGTGATAGAATCAAGCCGGGTTGAGTACTCCTCCGCAGCTCTCGTACCGACGACAGTGGTGAAATAAATCCCACCGTTTATTCCAAGATAAATTCCATAAAAATAATCCGAAAGAGACACATTGCGAAAATCGGACTATTAAATTTCTGGTAGTAAGCTTAACAACGCGATATTTCGCACAGCAAAACGATTCGTTGCTTTGTGAACGCGGATTTACGGTGACTTGTTACGGTGATCATGGACAAGACGCGTGATCGGGCGATCATTCGGCCGACACGGAGTCGTTCATTGATCGTAACTGAAAAGCTGGAGCCGGGATGCTACACGCCGTTATGTTAGGTAGCGGTCCAGGACGGGGGAGACGCGAATGGTATCCAGGGTTTTATCTTCAACGTCATCGTCTCGGCTGTAGGATGAATCGCGGCGAGCAGGAGACTCTGTTTCGACAGAGCCGGCAAATCACGCGGATCGTTCCTTCCCGCGAGGACCTCGTTCTGAGCGTTCTCAAGTCGCCGATCAATCAGCAGCAGCAACAGCAACGACAGCAGTGTCGACATCCGTATCAGTCGCACACCCACGGTCGCTTTAACTGCCAAGATCATCCAAATAATAGGAAGTGCAGTCATTCAGGTAAACGAGACTGAAAGTCTCTTTCGCCAACTTCCGATTACGTTAATTAACGATTAATTCGCAGAATTGCCAACAATAATGATTTTAAATGTAATAATGTATGTAAAACATTTCTCTCGTGCCTTGTGCTATGTATAGTTATAAGTAATAGCCGATAATTAATGTAAATAAAAATTATTATCGGCAAAATCATTCGCGTGAATAAAGTTAATACAAATACAAATTATGACACTCTCCTCCCTCTTCTAATGACAAACTGTTTAATTCTCACGTTGGCAAACATGCTGAATTAATTAGTCGATTAGATTAAACGGAGTTGGTGAAAGAGGCCCCGAAGACGTCGTTCTCGTAATCCACGCCGTGATCCGTGTTTATTATGTATATATTGTTATCGCGCGAGCCCTAAGTAATCTCGTAAACGAGCGTGATGTGGCTAACTGTTGTATCACGCTGCATTTGTTGCCCGTCATGGAGTATTTATACCGCGGTTTGTCAGTCGTTTTGTCACTGGTTTAGCGACTAGACCATCCCATACAGTACAGAAGATTGCAGTAACATTGCAGGAATGTTTCATCACAGGATTTAAACATTATAAAAACATTACAGCAGTATTCGCTTTCAGAAATATTGTAATGCAATATTGCAAAAATGTTACATTATAATGGCCCGTATCCAGAACGCGCTTATTATAAAGATGTTATTACGTTTTTTTGTCATTCTTTCCTTGTTTTAGGTGTAATAAACGATAAAAATAGAAAAATGATGAAAAAACATTCTAACATTTTTATAATATTATAATTCTGAATACAGGTCAACATCTCAGACAACATAAAGTCTAAAATCGAAACATAAGACTTCTTCAAAACATTTGAAAGATGCCTTTAAGATCACTTTTGGAAATGTATAATAAAACATTCTACACTCAAAGAAATAATCTTGTAAGTGCAACCCCATTTTTTGACTGAAAAAAATTAACTAAGATAGATAAATGATTAGCAAATATTGTGATATCGCATATGTTTGGTACTTAACCAATCTAAATAACAGAGACAGAATTTATATCTGAACTGTATATGAAATTTAGAAAGAAAATTTGTTTGTGGTGCCTATTCATGTTAAAGCCAATTATATTTATTATAAAATTTTACTAAATAATTGACAATGAGACCTAAATTTTCTAGAAGGTATTGTTAAATATTACTGCCATCAATTTTATACGTGATAAACAATTCTTTTTAGCAGATACAAAAAATAGCAAGAAATGTAGTTACATCAGCAAAATATTTTTTGAGTGTAAAGACATCTTAGAACCCGATTTTAGACCTTATACTGTTTGGGATGATTTGATGTTTCTGATAATATTTCAGATGCCATTATCACACCTTATATAAGTTTCAAGAATATTATATGTTCCTGAATTAATTTATTAATTTATACAAAATATAACACAATTTTATTGTCATAATATTTACATTTTATTTACTTTTATCTTCAAACTTAATTGTGGAAACTTACTACTTCAAGGATTAATTTCATTAGATTGAGTGCAAAATCTAACGATGCTGCGCTTTTTATTCTATGTGGTTTTTTTATTACGAGAAGCAGAACTTTGCCGCGTCCATCTGACAGTGGCGCGTATTGCTCGCGAGTAAAGCTTAGAGCATTATTTGTCACAATATCTTGAAACATTGCTTTAACATTGCATTGTAATCTTGCAATTTTGCGGCAATGTTGCTGCACACTTTTGCATTGTATGGGGTGTGATTAACTGAAGCTCGCTCTCTGTTTAAATTCTAATCAGTTCTGCAATTCAGAGAGAGATAAAGAATCAGTTAAAATACGTATAAAGCAAATAGAACCGACAATCTCACGATCGTGAGGATAATTCATAAACACGGTGCGATCAATATATTACATATAACAGTTAAAGCTGGGTCTTTGAGACTCAGAAAGATATCAATTTTACATCTAACAAAAGCGATTACTCAACTTACTTCTGTTTTTTTAGTAAGTGACAATTATCTTTAACAAAGAATATATTTCTGATACTAGTTTTAAACTATAGCCTACAGAATAGACAGAATAATTAGCAAAATTATATAGAATATTGGAGTTGTATGTTTCTTTCTTCCGTAAAAGGAAGAGATCGAAAGCTTAATTTTATCATAAATAATAAGAAATATGTGTTAATTACTTTTTTTGCATTTTCTAGTATATTATGGCTTTCTGTTTCGTTTTATAAGAACATTTTAAGAGTCATGTAAAGTCGTATTAAAAATATTTCTTTCAGAGACTTTCTGCCAAAGAAAATTTATGCAATTCGCAATATTAATTTACGTATTCTTCTCAATTACTGAAAACTTTGCATGTAACAACGCGAACGAAATGCAACATTTGTTACATTTTTCATATATTTTGCCTTTCATGCATAATGAGACAGAAACGCGACTAAAGCGACGACGGTGACGACGCATGCAACACGTATATATATATTTTTTCGCGTGTGACGAACGAATATTAGATATATCCCTTCCGGTCGGAAGCGAGAATTCGCATAGCTCGTAAATCCGCGCGGCTTAACGGAGAGGCAGAATTGCGAAGCCCAACTTCTGCTCGACCGGAAAAAGAGAGAAAGAGAAAAGTGTCTCTTCGCTCGATACTCGAGGCTCGATCCGCGGTTGGATCCGTTCATGTGACAGAGTTTTAATGCCTCGTCGTCTGAGAGGAAGAGAGAGAGAGAAAGAGAGAGAGAGAGAGAGAGAGAGAGAGAGAGAGAGAGAGAGAGAGAGAGGACGCTTTTATAAATAGAGTTCTGCGGACAATTCATTCACGTTAATGTACAAACACTAGAAACGCGTGGAGTCGGATTTGTGGTTTCCATTGTTACGCCTTCCCGATAATTCCGCTCTTCTGCGTCCTGTTGCACGCATGATAGATATTATAATGCTACATCGTTACTACACGCTAATATTTTGCGTGTAATCATTAATGTGATTTTCGAGCAGAAATAGAAGCGAAGATATTTTGACGGTCAGACTTCTCGTAAAAATAAACTCGCGATTGACTCTTCCGATGAGAGAATAAACATGACGTTTTGCTCAGGAATAATTAATGATATAAACATTTTCTGAATGTAAAAATGTTTGCGGTGTATTGAAACGCTTTATATTCATGAGATCGATTAAAGTATATGCGCCATTGACCTTTGTGCCAGAGGCCGCTCATACAGTCGCCAGTACAGTACGATAAACTGTAATGTGGAAAGACGTGAGAAAAGCGCATATGTGAAATATTGATGTTTCGTTACTCCACCTTGTAGACATCGATGTTAATCGCGACCGGCATTCTCTTCAATATTAAATGCGTCTCTTCTATTTTTCGTGAAAACGTGGCAACTGAATGGCGTTTCGCGTCCCTTTCGGCTTCCATCCGGTTTTTTAATCTTCCCGCTTGCCACTGGGGATTAAAAAAATCTTCCGCGGTGAGTTATTCATTTCAAAAAAGCTGAACGAAGAACTTGGAATTGGTAATCGCACTTGCAATCTTATTTCTTAAAATAAGCACACTCTTTTTGCGACCATTAAATGTTAAATTTCAAAATTATCACAACTGTGTGACGAGATTGTTATCTTGTTATAATAAAAAAATTTATTTAATAAAAAAATAATTTTATTTAATTATAATGTAAACATGATATTTTATTGTATATCATTATTTGCTACGTAATCGTTGTAATAATTTATTACATATAGCTTTGAGAGTTTTTTTTACAGAAAAGAAAAGAAAGATTTAATATATATTTTTCTTAAATATATATTTTATAAGTATAAATATATATATAATAACATATTTAAATATATAGGATTTAATTTATATATATTCTTTTTTAAATAAATACATTAAAAAATAAACAAAATTGAAATATGTAAATTATTTATGATCTTTAATAATAGAATTATTTTCTAACTTTCTCGTAGTATAATGGATCGAATATTTCATTATGAAAGAAAATCTTATTAACCTTTTAATCTGACAACAGAATTTTTATGAGACCCGGAAGTTGTAACAGTAGGTATGGTTAATTTTTAATGGATTAAAACTTTTTCAAAACGCAACATAGTGAGCATATAATCCGTAGCATGTAATTCTGAAGTGTATATAATCCTTAAAATTCTTTAAGTTATTTTTGTAATGAAAAATAAAATGTAAAAATAATTAAATTGCTTTATGTGTGAGCACAGAATTAAAGAATTTTAACCAAAGCACCGTTAAAAACCTCTTCGTTAATTTTCATGTTGTTCTCTAAAATGTTTTATTCAGAGGAGTGCATTTAATAACAGATGTTATTATCGATCCTATTTCGTAAATAAGCTTCTCGATCGCAGGCGGGTTTTCGCGCGCGTATTATATGATGGGATATTATTCCGCGGTTCTCCAGTGGTTAGAATTGCAAATGCCTCAGTCCGGCCGCGTCAAATATTTGAATAATCTCCGTACGATGACTGATCTATCTATTTACCGTCGACGACTCATCCAAGGTTCATCAATGATTGAATCCTCTTATTGGCGACCATCTCGAAAATATAAAATCACGAAATTGAATTATTCTCGTGATCGCGAGGATAATTCATAAACATGATGCAATCGATATATACATAACATATACCTAATAATTAAAGCTTGGTCTTTGCTGCTCACAGAAAAATATCAGTTTTACTGCTAACAAAACTACTCAATTTACTTCTTTTTTCTTAGTAAGTGACGTTTATCTTTAATAAAGAATGTTTTCTTAATACTAATTTTTAAATATATTACAAATTTTAGAAAAATTCATTATGTGCTAAACAAAATTTATACTCTTACGAAAAATATTATAAAATTTTATTGAAGAAAGTCAGAATAAGCAAATCGAATTTTTGTTTTATTTAACTTATTATTCTTGATTGAAATATTAAATTGCTAAGATTCAGAATATACTTTGAATAAATTTGACAATTATGATAAAGTGATAGATTATGGATAAGTAAATCTATATAAAATATTTGAAATCTATAATATTTATTTATAATTCAAGTAATTTACAGTATGATAAAACTTTTTTCTCTGAGTGCATTGACGAGCCATAATATTACTTCCTCCTTTAATACTTACTTAAAATTCGTGTTGTTCGACTCTAGACTCAAAGTCGTGAAAGATTTACGATTTAGGAAGGTATTTATAAAAACCGTGACGACATTGCATAATGAAGAGGGACAGGAGTATTAATGCAATTCTCCTACAAAAGTTGATTTAAAAAATTGATTTTGTTTAAAAAACAGTTTATTATAAAATTATATATTTATCTAAAAGAGAAAATATAGCAGAATATATGCAAACATATACATGTACACACAATATTTGGTAGTAATTAGTTAAAAAGTTAAAATTTAAATAATAAGATTAGGAAGTTAATTTTTATAAGACCGTGTATATCAATCAAGCTGATCTTAGTGTTGAATAATAATTTTTACATATTTATTACTTGCTCGTTATTGTAACACAATAATATATAGTAAATGTCAAAGGTCAGGAACGAGCAAATCAAAGATGGAAATAATTATTGTCCTTCTAGTAACCTTTATTCAAATAATCGTCCCGTAACTATGTAGTTTCCATCTATTTAGTCTTATTCAATCGCTTTAGCAATATAATTAAACATGTTGCTTGTACATAATAGTTACTAATAAGAAATATGTACATTATAATGACCAAAAGTTACTTTTTCGAGACATGCGGAGAGTTAGCGGTTCGAATTCAACATGTAATTTCAAAATTATTTGTTAACGGTATCCTTAAGCTTTTGGTGAACACATTACATAGTCATTTCACTGTTAATCGTTCGAGTGGTCGATGTATAAAATCCATAGATGTAGTGGCTTAGCTTCCAAAAATTTCATTCCCTTATAATGCGAAGTCCAAATTTTACAAATTATAGTCCAATCTCGTTGTGCTTTTGTTTTAAGATATATCCATGGTTAAACAATCTATAGTCAACTGTTTTTTTTTTACTTATCGCACGATGTTCCGACTTTGAGAATTAGCAACAGAATAATTTTTACAATCACCGGTTTACGTGAACTGCGTGCCGCATTTTTATCGGATTAATATTATTAACCCCCTTAAACACACGAGTGGATCGGAGAGACCCCATATGATGTTTCGAACGTTTGCTGTGTGAAGACAGAATAAGATAGGAGATTCGGACCAGGGGGTAAAAAAAGTTTGAAATCTCTTCTTTCGATTGATATGATTGATCAACTTTATCGGTCAACTAGAATTTGAACGACACGGCAGCAAAGTTTTGTTGGGATCTGTGGGACTTCCATTGTGTGTGAGCGAAACTTTTTTGTGAGTAATCTTACATAAAAAAGCTGGGCAAAACACGTTCGAACAGGTCCGTTCGCGGATGTTACTCGCATATACTCTGTCTAAAGTTAGAATACTATATAGTGCTGTAGAAAAGAGGGCTTCTCCGAAATATATCGTGAAACACATCAATTTTCAATTTTATACACGAGTTAATCAAAAATACCTCATATTCGCCTTGTTACATAAGTATATTTTTTAATAGAATGACAATGACATAATTTCTTTTTGAAAGTATGACTCTTTAGCTTTAAAACGCCGTATTGTAAAGTCCTTAAAAGTTTTTTGTTGCAAAAATATGATTTTTTAAATAAAAAGTGGATTTTTGAACAATTTTTTCCAGACCCGAAAATGTGTTTACGTATTTTACGGGATCGGTGTGTTTAAGGATTAAATTGGCGAGCAGTTTAATAGTTTTGATTCCAATTCGATTAATTCGACTATCGGCACGTGTGTGATGTTATTTCTGAGCATCGAAACTATTAAATTGCTCGTCAATTTAATAATATTAATCGTTTCATATTTATGCTTGACATTTTTATCAGTCCTAACTTCAAACTTATTGTTAATAACTTTTAATTTAGTTAGTTTTAAATAAGTTAATTTTTAACTTTAACTAGTTATTTATATAATAACTGTAAATTTGAAGAAATTTACAATACGTATTTTTTGTATTTATATTTTAAGTATTACTTATTTCAAATAAATGATAAGTGAAAGTAAAATGATATTTTAAAGCTGTATTCTCAAGAAAATATTCTTTATAAAGATAATCGTCACTTACTAAGAAAACAGAAGTAAATTGAGTAATCGCTTTTCTGAGCACTAGAATGATATTTATTTTTCTGTGTGCGACGCGCGAGGATTTAATGGAATAATCTTAAATTTAAATGAGGAAAAAAGATATTCTGTCGCGTTAATTTTACGAGCCTCGAAGATCGAGAGACGCGGCAACACGAACCCGCGCAACCTTTGGCTCCCGAATCTGGCCTCAATGTCAATCCTGGAAATGCCCAGGTGACACCGAGAGTCTTCCACGAAGCAAGGACCAATGCTCTAGGCACGCCGAAAAGCGATGCAGTACCGCGACCGCCTATGCTGCTCTCCACCAGGGTAGCGAGGACGAGTTCGCGGCCGAGCAGGGTCTCGAGACGGAAGAGGCCGCGTTGAAGACGCCCGGCAGCGAGACCGAGGACACCGAAGACAACGGCGTGAACGCGGAAGAGCCGCCGTCACCAGCGCGCCGTTTCACTTTCCTACGTCGCTTCCGCTCGCCGCGCTTCGGCGAGGTCCATCACAAGCGGGTACCAACGCCCATGAAGCGAAAGTATCGGCATAAGACGAGCAAGCAGAACATTGAAAATGATGACGTGACCGGCGCCGAAGAGGAGCCGCCGAGTCCTGATCAGACCGGCATGCCCGATCCTTACTATCCGATTTACCTGCCGATCGATCAGGCCTTCAAGGCCAAGTACGTGTTCCATCACAAGAGGGGCAAGACTTTTCAGGAGCGCCTTTACATATTCCTTGAACATCCCGGCGGTTGGCTGTGTTTCATCTACCATTTCACTGTGTGAGTATTCATTTCCGTTTAAGCTGAGATGTCATTTATGTTCCGCGTTCTTCGACACATTTTTTACGAACGATTTGAAAAAAAAAGAAAAATAGGAATTTATACGATTGCCCATAGACCCTAGCAGAGTACGTTTGTACACTGTCAAGAGCTAAATGTTGGGAGACACGAATATAAAATGCCGTGTCAGAGACTCCTCCTGCTTCCGCTTTTCGTGCAAGCGCAATCGATTTTGGCGTCATGGCCTTTGACACCTGGCATGCCCCAAATTCTCGACAACGTCGAGGACTTCCCTCTACAATCGAACACTAGCTTGAATCAGACTGCCTATCGGGCGCAATCTTTGATATTTGATACGATTCGGAGAACAGATACCTCGCATAGAACTTTATTGCTCATCATTGGCCTGATTTGATAAACGACATAACAAGCGTCGACAGTCGAATATGCCTTAAGAATATTCGACTTTGAGAGTGTCGAAAGGAGTTTCGTTCTTCGCAAGATGGCTGATGCCAACTCTTATCATTTTCACCATTGACACGAGAAATTCGCATTTTACTAAATGCTGAGCGACAAAATCTTATAATTTAAATTATAAGCAGTTTCTATTTTTGTAGAGAGAGAAGTTACGACTGACTGAAATATTATGCAACCAGCGTTCAATTCTTATTGCAATGAAGAAACTGCTGTAGTTTTTATATTTTTAACAAATAATAAATAAATAATTCAGGACTCTCAGAATTTAAAACAATAAAAGAATTGGAAATGAGGCTAGTGAGATGTATAAGTGCGCAATCACAAATATTGATATTATTATTTACATATTTTTATTATAAATATAATACTACAAATTTTACTTTAAACGTCTGTTAAATTTTTAATTTATTATACGCTGTATATTGTGATATAAACAGTTTCTAATTTAATCTTTACGAAAGTGATATAGTTTATATCACTTTTGTAAAGATTAAATTAGAAACTGATCATTAGGTTTGCAGTGAAATTATGAATTTAAAAAATTTAATAGATTACTTTCTTCTTCATATATTCACTAGAAAAAATGATTTAGTGCCTTGAGCCAATTAGTTGCTTTTGCGAAATATATATAAATAAAAAAATACTTCTTTATATTAACTACATAGTTTATTTATACTATGTAGTATAGTTTATACTAACTAAATAGTTTTGTTTGATACTTTTTATCGAAGTAAAAGTGTAGACAAATATTTTTTTATTTACATATATTTCACAGAAGTAACTAATTTTTGTATATAAAAAATATTCGATTATATAAAAAAAATATTTAGTTGCTATTGAAAATGCCTCATTGTCAGTTAAACAGCTTTTGCTAAAAGCATTCTACATTTTTTCTAGTATTCTTTTGACATATTTTGAATGAAATTGAAAATTCAATCAAGATACGTATTATATATTTATGTAGTATTGTGTAAATTGAGACTTACATTCCATTGTAAAACGCGAATAAATCAGTTTCAAACTTCTCGAAACGCAGAACGTGACAGAAAAAGTAATTCTTGCACCAGTCTTATATAATATTTTCGCATTTGAATATTCGGAGAAACACGTGAATAATTTTACGGGAATAAATATGTTCATGACTGTATATGAAAATGTGTTTTTATTGTGACGCTGTGATGAAACGATAAAGACCGATTAATTTTATCAAGAAGTTCTCCTCGAAATTAATATTTACAGTTTAATTTCCATGCGTTAAGAAAACTTTGTTCGATAACAATCCTCATTACTTATATCTGCAGAAATTTTGGTCCTATCGTTGTCTCATAAAATCATAATTATTCGTACTTTGATATCTTACAATTAGAAGAAATGGAATTAAATTTTTTATTAAAAAATTCGATAGCGGCAGAAAGGCTAATTAGAGTCAATTGTAACCTATGAACTTTGACATTTTTCTTACATCACAATTGTGTATTCATGAGTAAATATGTCAAGGGAGGGGGGGAGAGACGAGAGGGTAAATATGCTTCTAACCCAAATAGTATTCTTAGAGATCCTCAAGTAAGAAATCACCGCTCCAGTCGGCACAATTTGTAACTGTTATATAATTTGGAAATATTACTTTATACTATAATAAATATTTCGTGATATTTATATCACAATTACTTGTGTATTTATTGCTTTCTTTTATGTGATATAAATGTGCAAATGCTACATATTTACATAACAAATATGTGTTACTTCAATATACAGAATTTATACGTTGCTACTTTATAGACGTTATACAAAAAAATAATTAATTACAATAAGATGGTATAAATATATTATCATCGTTACTTTCGTGAAAAATTATAATACAACTACACATTGATACAACTTTCACGTTGTATAACATATGATACTGAATATTATATCTATTATACAATTGAACATATAACTGAGTCAATTGAGGCGTTTTAAATATAACAAACATTTAAGATAAAATAAGATAGATGCATCTGAAATAGGCATGAAATAGGCACATCTTATTTCAATTATCTTAAGCGTCCTAAACGTCATGGCGGATCAATAAAAAGTTGTCTAAACGGTGTGTCCAATTTCTCATTAGAGAATTTCTAACAAAGGATATGTCACAACTGTTCGGAGCCGATTGGATTCCCCTTGAAATATGTTGTTAAACACAAAAATCTAAGAGACATATTTTTTTATACGTGCGGAATCTCATGTTTAGGGAGTAAAACATCCCTTTGAAAAAAAACGGTATTTCTCTTTCAGGGCGAATATCGAATTTTTTCTTTACAACTTTAAAGTACTCTTCAAATTGTACAACTTTTGTTGAAATATTTTTTTCTATCTTTTATACTTTCGATGATATTCGCTCCAAAAGAGAAATACGGTTCTTTTCAAAGAGGCGTTTTACCCCCTAAACACGAGATTTCGCACAGTATAAAAAAATACGTGTCTTTTAGATTTTTGTATTTAATAACATATTTTAAAGAGAATCAAATCGGTTTTGGACAGTTGTGACATGTCCCTTGTAAGTATTCCAAGACCCTCTTATTCTCCCCGCCTCGCGCCATCAAAGGACTTTCTTCCATTCCATAAAAATATGTAATTGATTCTGTTTTGTATAGTTAGTGTTGTCCCACAACCCTCCTTTGGATTAAAACCCTTTAGCCCACTATTATGTATAGGGGAGTAATTTTAGGATATTAATAAGCAGCATTACATATACATTTATTGTACTTCGGCCTTGTATCCCGCAACGAAAGGTATACATCGGCCAGCGAAGTACATCTACCGCTTGGACGGGCATCATCCATTGAAAAAACTTCGCGAATTCGTGCATTATTCAATAGACTGTTTTTCATTTCTTTCAAACTGTCGCCAAGCACCGCAGCCTTTTAAATAATTCATTATCAAAACAAAACGCGGCAATGTATCCGCGAGACAAATCGATCGTCGCAAATATAGGTAAGTTCTCTCGCTTTTTTCATCTCGCCGACACTTTCCGTCTATTTTTATTTGATTTCGGACGAATGATGGAGTAAGCGAGAAACTGATAGGTATTGAAATTTTTGAGACCTTTTTTGTTTGATGTCTTATACACACAGTATTATACAGTATTTGTTGTTATCTATATAAAATCATCTAGATAATCATCTAAATAAAGAAATAGCTTTATGTTTATCTAGATTAAATATTTATCATTATCTTTATCTTAGGTAAAGAAAGTGTGCACTTTCAAAGTATCTAAGATAACATCATGGACAATAACGAGAATAAAGTATTGTCCTTAGTCTCAACCTTGAAGAAGTTATCATTCATTCTAACAGGAAAATTTTTCAAAGTGATAACAACAGATTGCATTTTGAAATTTACTACCAGTGCTAAAAATCTATAGTATTATTACGTAATGTGAACTAGATTTTTATTACCGGCAATGTATATATCGGAATGCAGTTCAGATCGCAAAGAGTATAATGGTAGTGCAATATATAATAAAAATTGCCAGAAAACTATAAATTTGAAACTTTTACAAGGAACTTTATTAGTCATTATATCGTGTGAATTATGTAGTCCTTCGATTTTTTAACTTTGATTTTTATTTGCGTATTGATTCCAAAGAGGGATACTTTTATCAGATCAGATTAGATTATTTGAAGAATTTTTGTTTTTAAGAAACAAAGATTTAGAAATAAAAATATGAATTGTTTTAATATCCTAAATTGTTTTGTTCAACAGCGATATTATCTTAAAATTTATCTAGATAAAACCATATAAAATTTTATCTTTTATCTATATAAATTAAAATTAATTCATCTTAATTTTATTTAAAATACATTTACATGTAATTTATCTTATCTTTATCTAGATAATCTTAAGGTATCTAAGCGTACTGATATTGTACAATAACGTGTCATTAATACCATGCACACTTTTGATAAAGTTTTTAATGTCAAAATTCTTTGACCAACTTAAATTTTTTTTTAGTAAGAATGAAAATAATCAAAAATATAATGTGCATAAAGCGAAACATTTTGTATGTTTATAAATTACAAAATGTTTTATCAGAAGTACAAAGCTAATATGTGTCTGAAATTAAATCCGAGATATCTTCCGCGTTGCGGAACAGTCGTACGCGTAATAAGTAAGAAGATGCATCTACTTAAAGTTGACTAACACGAACTTGCACAATATTCTCAAAATTAATGCTATTCTCGAGTTTGCTCGCGATAAATGTATGAATAACTGATAATGTATCAAAATTCTCTTGCCGCTTTCCTTATAGCAAGAATTTCTTGATATTATGCCGTAGAATTTCTTCATATTATGGCGCGCTATCGAACTTTTGATGATGCGAAAGTTAAAACGCTACAGTCGGAAATTGCCACGGAAGAGGCTTTCATTTTGCGTCCGAGATACTGCTGTCATGTAGAGGATGTTATTTATTTCCGGAAACGTATATCTATTTTTCCTGCATATTGAAAATGTCTACATAATTTGTTTTCACAACTATTTCCTGGATGTGTATTTTTATATTTACGATTGCTTCATATTTTAATACTTTATCTTAATAGTAACTTTGCAACTGGTTACATTAATTGGAAATCCGATAGATTCAATCAGATTTCCAATTAATGCAATCAGATGGGTTGTCTGCTCGAAATCAAAAAAATTCTTATAAGAATTAACAGACTCTTGGATTAATTTTTGTACAGAATTAAAAACTGTGTTGTCAAGATACGTCTCTCATTTGCTTTTGTTTTCGAACTTTTAGAGATTTATAAGAGAAATTACTTTATTATAATGTCGATATAAAATTTTATAATACTGCGCCTTATATTCTAGTATGGCTGGTATTCATAGTCCATTCTTATATTTAAGATCGTCTTAAGTATCATCTTAAGACGCCATCAACCAATCAGAGAACCATATCAGCATCTTAAGACATTGCTTAAGATGATTTTGAAATAAGAATCGACTATGAATACCAGCTTTATATGTAGTTTTCTTCTTACGAGAAATACATAGAACTCTGTTGTGTCTATCTGGAGATGCCGCAAACTGTTATGTATGAAAAAATTTTTTTGAGTCTACTAAAAAGTGTTAATCAAATCTTTATACTATTACTGTTCCAATTATATAATTGGAACAATTACTGTATAAGGATTGAATGAACTGCCAGTATATTTAGGTATATAGTGAGTTGATATATGATACTTATTTCGTAGTTTTCGTAAATATATAATAAACATTCTTTTTCATTATTATTCAAGTAAGAAATTTAATATATTCAAAATTAAATTAACAAGTTCGGAAACTAATTGATTATTTCAAAATAGAGCAGAGAAGGGGTTCGTGAGATTTTTTGGTGTGAGGTGGTGAAATACCATGATATCTTGTATATAATTCTAAGAACAACCATTAAAATTACTTCGTTACAGTCTACTTAGACATTGTAGGTTGGTATTGATCATTAATATTCACTGCGTTTTTATAAAAGCTAAATTTCATACACTTATAAAAAAAAGTTAATTTGACTATAATTTTTAACTTGATTAAATTTCTTCAATTTAAGTATTTATGTATTTAAGTTAAATATATAATTGTTTAAATTAAAAATATAAATTCTTAATAGCAAATTGAAGGAAAGATTGACCGATGGGAGTCAACAACGGATGTTGTTGTGCACTTAAATTTTATTAATAATTAAATGAATGTCAAATAGCGTGCATTCGACGCTAATTAAAATAAGTTATTACAATAGTTCGCAAACGTTTCGACTCACAGTTCGAGTCCTCTTCAGTGCAATCATTTGGTACAATTTAAAGATGTATGTTGAACATCGATGTCCAATTTTTCAACGTGTATTGAATATTAACATTGTAGCGGTGAGTCAAGTTCGACATAGGTAGTAATTTATCACTCGGTGTAAGAGTTTGGTCTAGTGGCATCTATTATTTACAACATTGATATGTGAAATTAGCCAAATAGTAAAAATGAAATGAACGCAAATGAATAAAAATGAACAAAAATTAACATAAATTGTGTCAAAAATGAACTTACAATAATAATTGGAACAGCAACACGAAATCGTTGATATTTATCTGTGATACAATGAAAGTGTGAGCAACCGAGTGTCGTTCGCAGAATATAAACATATTACTTAGAAAAGACAACGTGGAAGGGGAAAGAGAAGTAGAAAAGAAAAGAATGGGAAGGGGAACAAGAGAAAGAAGGAGGAACAGAAAGGAGAGAGAGAAAGAGATAGAGAAAAGGGGATTTTTTTATTTTTTATTTTTTATTTTTTATACGTAATTACGATAGAGATAGAAGCATTTGTTATTTTATTTTGTTGAGGATTATGTCATAGGCTGCATCCAAAAGTTCAGTGTCTGTATGTAAATTAAGTCCATGCGATTGTCGTTTAATGTTTAATGTTTCAGATATTAATCTCTTTGTCCAAGATTTTTCTTTGTTAAGTATTTGGATATTATCCTTATCAAATTCGTGTAAGAGATTGATTCTGTGTTCAGTGATAACTGAAGTATTTGTAGTGTTTCTGTTTATATGGTTCCTATGTTCTGTTATTCTTATCTTTAGTATTCTACCAGTTTGTAGAACATAAGAGGCTTCACAATCAGAACAATTTATTTTATAAACGACATTGGGTTGTGAATATGGAGGCACCTGATCTTTTTGTGCTTTTATAAATTTATTGAGTTTATTGTGGCTTTTGTGAGCCAAATGGATACCGGAATCTTTATTAAATAAATTATTATACTTTTCTGAAACATTAGGGTTGTACAGAATGATAAAAAACTTATTTTTTTTGAACTATTGTAATAACTTATTTTAATTAGCGTCGAATGCACGCCATTTTCCATTCATTTAATTATTAATAAAATTTAAGTGTACACCAACATCCGTTGCTGTCTCCCATTGGTCAATCTTTCCTTCAATTTACTATTAAGAATTTTTATAAGGAGTCTAAAAATTTCTAATTTTAAAAATATAAAATTTAAATTAAAGTTTAAATATTTTATGTATTTGAGTTAAATACATAATTTAAACTGAAGAAATTTAATCAAGTGTTGAAAAATTTAGTCAATTAAACAACTTTTTTTCTTACGCTTCACGTAATTTTGAAAAGTATGTTAGGTATTAATTTTTTAACTTTAATCTAACTTGAAGGCCTTGAATGGCTTTCAAATAATGTAATTGAATTTAACGTGTGACATACTTAATGTGTGTACAAATCCCACATGTGAAGTTATATTATGTACCATTATTATGTATTATTATGTGGAAATGATCGTGGGCTACTTGCTAATAAAAAACAGTCTGATTAACCACCATGACTAATATTATCATCGTAATGTAGACATTGCATAATACTTATAAATAAACCTACCCAAGCGTTACACTCTAATTTTGATAAGCTTTGAATATGTTGTAATCTAGATCTAAAATAAGAGATACATTTTTTTATATGTATATACGATCATTAAGGAGATGAAACATGCTTTCGAAATTTAGAGGAGGGAGGATTTCGAAGAAAATGACATTTCCGAAAAATCTGAGCGAACTGTTATAAAGTACATAGAAAACCATAAAACTTTTATTTGAAACTTTTTTAATATCTTTTACCGTTTCGATGGTATTAGCTCAGAAATAACAAAACATGATTATTTCCAAGAGCGTGTATCGTCTCCTTAACGGTCGTATGAGCACGTATAAAAAATATGTTTCTCATTTTGACCTAGATTACAACATTTTCAAAGCTTATTAAAATCGGAATGTAATACTCGGGCAGGTTTACTTGTTAGTAATGCAGCAAAAAATTATTTTAAAAATTTATTTTTTAAGCTAAAGAAATTAGTTAAAAAAATAAATTTTAGAAATTATTTCTTGCAAGCAAATAATATATTTTATGAAATATTTATAAAACCTATTTGCTTTGTAGCACTTATGAGCGTGTAAGATCTACGAAGAACATTAATTTGTAATTTTTTATAAATAAAAGTATCTTTTATGACATTAATTGGTAATATGCCACCTCCTCTTCTATCTTACAAACGCATTCTTTTTTCCCTCCTCAGTAAATGGTAAATTACGTTCGTTTTATATTTGATGAACTTCTACCTATAGAGTGATTGGTAGAACTCTATAGCTAACAAACTAGTGTTCATAAGAATTATGTCGCGTTAATATTTACTGAGTTATTTTAAGAAAATGAAATGGTATTCCATCATCACTTTCTCTCCTCTATAGACAAAAAAATAGGAATATAAAGTATGAGCCTATTACTACCAGTCAATGTCCTGCCCGTCAATGTCCTGAAAACTGCTTCTCCGATTACTACGGCACGTATCTGATATTGCGTCCCTATTTGTTGCCACTGTTTCTTTTACTTATGTTTGTATGAGTCTTAGTTTAACATTAAAGCACTTTTAATATAATAACGCTCTCATACTTTTTAATGAGAGAATTTTAAACTTTTAAAATTTTAAAATTTTAAACATTATGGATCTATTACCAGTCAATATCCTGAATACTGCCGTCCTTTCTCCCCCGATTACTTCTGCAGATACTTGATATCCCATTATTGATATGTACTCAGTACTTTCATGCATTTATTTATGTTTATATGATAATTTTAGTTTTGCATTAAAACATTTTTAATACGTAACTCTCTTCAACTTTATATTTTAACATTGTATTTGACAAAAGCGGAAATAATCGTAACATCGGCAGTAATTAGGACAGTTAACCTCTAATTATAATATCATACCTAAATATTCTGGTTTCATACCAAAATATTTGGTTGTAATAAGCAGAAAATCTGTTTACGTTGATCAAATTTGCTTAACCAACCATACCTTGTTAATTCTATTATGATTATCTTTTTTCGTGCAGTATTTTACTAAATAATTCCGGATCTATTTATAATTCTTCTAAAATTCCCGTCTAAAATTCGGAGTAGTATGAACAGGTACTTAAATTTCAAAATTTTTTGTAAACCTTTCAACCGCGTACGATCGTTGCATGATCGTGACGAACAATATAAGCCTCGTGCGGCTTTAATGCCGCGTCGTTTATGCAATCATTAGACGGCTGACTAATAAAGTTGCATCGCACGAAATGCCGTAAATATTTAATTGCTCGAGTAATCCTATTGATCGGCGCTACGGTGTCCGTTATATAATCTATTATCGCACTACTACTAACCCGACGTTAATGCGATCGGGGAGGGAGGATAACAACAGGAGAGAGATAAGAGTCATTTAATCTCGAGAGAGACTCCGCGGAGGAATCCGTCCGTTTACATTAGCTGCATATTGAGTTGTAACTCTCAGCCATAGAAATTTCTCCTCGAAGAATTCTTCCCTTTTGCCATAATTATGTCATAATTTTCCCTTTGCCTATCTCTTTAATCAATTACTGTGCAATATTAAATTTCTAGAAATTAAAGCGAACCCGCCACAAAAATTATATCATATTAAAACGGATTTACATTGACTCAATTTAAAGCTGCAACTTTTAATTTCCTCAACATTGCAATTTTGAATTAAGTAATTTTTTTTCCCAGAAAATGCAATTATATAATATTATTAAGTAATTTTCGAAATACTAGTCAAACGTGACATAAGCGTCTTATGCGTAGCGCTGTGAAACGATAAGAAACGTTTGTCCATTAACGGCGGTAATTCCAATTCGACTGGCCTACTTTCAAGCGGGCGTAAATAGCAGCGTGTTGTTAGGCCCAATGCATATGCAAGCTATTTGCGTGCGGTCTGTTATTTTTAGATGAGGATCGCGCGCGCGAGCTGATATATCGATATCGCGCGCGTAATGATGCCCATGGAGATTACCGCGCTGCGTTACTAAATTTTTTAGTAACTCAAACGCGATCAGCAAGCGCGAATCTGACAGTGAAATCAACCGATCGGTGGAAATCACGATCGATTCGCGTGATTGCACGTAGATTGGCGAACGGAACGTCGGACACGCGCGCGACACTCACTATCTATTTAATGTAAAATGCAGGGTAATTGTTTAGGAAGTTACGCAAACGACCGTGCACGGATTGATTTTCAAAGGAACCTTTGATCTTTTCCAATTTTTCCAATTTGTCGCAAACGACGGGAGAATTACATTCGTTAATTGCGCGCGAGGATATTAATTGTATTATTTATTCCCTTCATTAATTAGTAACAATATTATATTCTTTTCTTTTCCAATTAATTTCTTTTACTCTGGGGGGGGAAAGGGGGAATATAACGCAGCACGCGTAAACGCAAATTCAATTTCCGAGAGATTGATTAATGTACGGATACTTATATTCGCGCATATCGAGCGGCTCGTGCGAGTATCGGAGTATCGAGAAGCTTATTCCTCGGAGATCCATTTGTAATTAAACCGCGATGAGTATGAATAAATGATGCGACACTACGTGACATTATTGCTGTAGAAACTACACACGCACGTTCTATCTCCCCTCGATCGCATATAGGTTAATTGATATGCAGGGGGTGCACGATGAATGTATATGTTCAATCATTTTATACATCTTTAGCCGTAAGCAACATATCGTGCCATCCGTCGACGTGCGCAAGTATTAATATTGATAATTAGATTTCATCGCCTCGGCTTTCCTATTTATTTCTGTAAAAAGTTCTGTGATAAATTCTCCACTTTTTCTCTCACAATATGTTATTTTGTTTTTGTATACATATAGAAAAATATAAATTCTATTGCTAAGAAAAGCAATTATTTAATTTTCTATAAATTTTGCTCGTTTTTAACTACGACAAAAAATTAAGCATTGTAAAAAATAATCCTCCGTTAAATATTAGTTTTTAGTGTTCAGAAAAAGTGTGTAAAATTTCAAATCGATCAATTAAGTTAGCTTCAAGATAAAGTGGTCACGCGTTTTTGAAAATATGATTTGAAAAAACTTGAATAGTGATGCCATTTTATATTATTTTTTAATAAAATGTAAATGTCAAGGGAAGAGTATAATCTTTACGCTGAAGTGATAACTTCTTTATCTCTTCTCGTTTTTCCATAAAAAAAATCGCAAAGTTAAACTCATCGTTTTGCCTTATCTGGGTGTATATTCTCGTATTAATTTAAGAGGATATTTTAGAGTAGAGCGAAAAAAGTGGTCTATTTTGGAGAATTTTCTTTAAGAAAATTAATGAAAAACATTACAAATTATTAAAGTGGCACGGTTTTAAAAAACAATTATCGATTTTGGAGATGATTACGATAATTTTGGTCTCTTAAAATGAATGTGTTTGGAAGCTTTTTTAACGAGGAATATAAGAAATATAGTAAAAAAATTCTTCAAGCAACGGATACCGTGATCAATATAAACGTATTTAATATGAATGTGATCAATCGCGACAAAAATTCGGGTTGAGTTAGGTTATACCTTCCGGGTTTCGCCGTTCCGTAGGGAGCGCGGGAATCCGCCAGGTGAACCTTACTTTTCTAAGAAATACATATTTACATCATCAACTTTATTTGTGAATAACTTTTTAATGAAGGGCGAACGATGGCTAAAACCTTTTTAGGTCACTTAGGGTCATTACCTTGACAACGTATGTGAAGGTCAAAGTCATCGGGACTGCTTCTCCTCATCGGCATATTTACCTTGTTGAAATTTTTTTCTTTTTTTATGTTTGTAATTGCTAGTTATTTTGGTTGGTTGGAGAATTTCTTTACTATCTATTTTTCTTGTGTTTTTCGCTAAAAATGTTTCCGAAAATTATTTTCATTTTGAGGCCAAATTTATCGTAATCACGATTTTGTAACAAAATTTGAGAAATCATGTTACCAATTAAAAAAATATATGTTTGCTTTTAAATTTACATAACACGAAAACTAATGAACATTTAGGCATACTAGAATTTATAGATATTTACTACATGTGTACAAGTAGATTTGTAAACACATAGAAAAATATCTATGCAACAGTTTTCTTTAAAAAAATTCTCAAATATAAGTAAACTTCTTTGTGCTTTAGACTAGAATCCTTTAACATTCTTGATTGAAGTACATATTAAATACTAAGGTACAATATATTTGAATTATTTTAAAATTTAAAGAAAAATATATATGTATATACAATATATGTATATATATATATATATATACATATATATAAAGCCAATAATAACAACCGATACAAGTTTTTCGTACGTATATAAAAACTTTTTTATTATTAGTAAGTGAATATCCAAACGTTTCAGTCCTAAGTTTGAGTCATCCTCAGTGAAATCGAATGAAAAGTTACAGCAGGTAATAATTACAGAGATGTTTTAAAATAGGACCGTCGAGTAAACGTCAAATTGAGGTCGTTAAAAACATAAAAGATAAATAATAGTCGTTATAATAAAAACTGTACGAATAAAAGCAACGATTAATTAACAATAATTATAAAAATAATATAAAAACTTATGTAGTCAAAGGAAGTTAGAGGTTTAATGTATCCGCTATATCGGGCGATAGTCTTGTGAAAACATGTAGATTAAAGCTGATTCAATTCTATCCCTACCTAAATTATTGGAGAAGGGAAGCAAGTTTTCATAAATAATTGTTTATATACTTTGTCAAGTAACTCCGTGTCATTTTGTAAAATCAGGTCAACATGTTTTTGTTTGTGTATGTTGTGACTCATCTCTGATATTAAACGTTTTGTTAGATTCTTTTTTTCGTTTAAAATCTGCATTTTTTCGACTCAAATTCATGTGACATATTTATTCGGTGTTTGGAAATTACCAAATGTTATTCTGAATTCTGGTCGATATTATCTTCATTAATTCTTGTTTTGAGCAATATTTTTGGTCTATGTATTTAAAATTTGATGTTTATGATGAACTTATAATAGATTTGCGGATATATAAACTTAGGAAATACTTATTCGAAAAAATTGTATTCGGAAATATCAGGCGATCAAATAGTTCAGACAGTACAAATTTTAAGATCAAATATCAAATTATTTTAAATTTTTCGAACTAAAGGTATGTTCAAAGTGTTTGAATTCATTGCAAAGTTTGAAATTATTCTAGTTCAAACCTAATATTTTGAATATATTAGTGTAGAAAAGAAGACTCATAAAAAAAACTGTTTTCTCGTTTCCAGCTCATATTGTTTCTAATCTTCTTTACTGTCTGAATTGTTAGAACTTTAAACATAACGAGTTGATATTACAGTTCGATCATTGCTTAAGTTTGAGCTGTCCGAAATATTCAAAGTATATTGATTTTTTTTTAACTATGAGCTATTCGAATAGATCGATTGAACATATAATAAAGTACCTAAGCCGAATAAGATTTACTTAATTTACTTTATTTTTTAAAAACTTTATTTATGATGGATATTAAAAACGAAGTCAAAATAAAATTCTTATTTCAATCATCTACAAAAGTAAAATGTATCTTCTGTATAGAATATTTGTAAATAAACAATGAAACAAAAAAGTTTTTAACTCTAATATTGGACCTTATTATAAGCGTCTAAAGTTAATAAGACCCGAGTAAAAAATAAATTGAAAATAACAAAAGAATTAAACATTATCTTTTAAATTAGTTTTAAAATAATATTAATAATAAAAACGAAATCCCTTAGGATTTACTTTACTGTTAAATATTATAATTATTTTTAATTTGATTTTTAATTAATCTTTCTACCTTTGAAAATTTCTAGTTATTTAGATGTAATTTTAATTTCTCAAAAGTTAACAGCTTTGAAAATCGTTATCTTCTGGTGGCAAATCTCACACATAAAACAAATAATAATAATCATAATAATGGCCATATAATGAGCATTATTTAATGAGAGAGAGAGAGAGAGAGAGAGTATGTTGTTTTTATAAAAATATATTATTTAAAAAATCGATATATATTTGTTATTTTCTATATTCGAATAATATAATATGTTATATAAAATCGTAAAATAATGTATACATGTATATATACTTAATAAACTTTGCTGCAAATTTTTATAAAAACACCTCATATACCAACTTCGTCACAAGTTTTTGTTGCACTGTTTAAATACATGCATAGCTGCCAGTTTCAATTTTCTAGCCTTTCTTTACCTACTTCCTATGGCAATCTTTTAAACATATTCTTTAGGCATTAAGCGCGTTTTTAAATGGTAAATTCAAAAATAAGTCTTCAGGTTCAGGTACCTTATATTCGAATCTTTTGTCTGATCAGAGTTGTCAGGTTGGGGAATTTTCCTTAAATATAGATTTTGTTATTACGAAAAACTTTTTGGGTGGATAAACAATGTACGAGAATTTTCAAGAGAGAAGAATATAAATATCTAGTATTTCATCCTGCAAAGAAATCTTCGTGATAATAATAATTCACAAAACTCAAATTTAGGGGAACATCCCTCAAATCCCTGGCACTTCTGTGTTTGAGTCCTAGAAATAAGAAATATTTACTTAATTCAACTTTAATTTGCAGTATTTTTCTGTGTGTACGAAGTATCCTAAACAACCAAATACTTGACATTTTCTATCTATGAAAATGTACAATTGTTAGAGATCTCTTTCTATCGGAAAAATTCAAAGCGTTTTGAAGGAATTTTGTTGTACAATTCAGGGATTTCAATCTCTAAATTGCTTCTTCAAAAACTTTCTTATTCCTTTGCTCATAACGTTGAGTTTGAAATTTTTAAATAAGTTTGGCCCAGATTTATGAACAAGTATCCTTTCGTTTTGAAATATTTCTCTTCAGTATTTAACACTTTTTTGTACCTACGGAAGATTCTTATTTTTCATTATATAAATCTGGTTTGTACGATTACACCTGCGAGATAGTTTTGTACTCTAAATATGATAAGAGTTTTAATTGAAATAAAATTTAAAAAGCTGTTTTTTGTTCTGGTGTAATAATTAAACATTCTGAAGCTGAAAGATAATCCCTTATTATAAATATAAAGAAAATAAAGTTTGTGGGGTTCTATGTAACAAAAATAAAGATTTTTTTAAATTCTCGACAACATTAACTTTAGAATATTTTTTTCTAAATAATAGTAATCTTGCTACTCAAGAAATATTTTGCGTAATTGCATATGGGATACGTTTGTATCCCCGTCAGTATATAGTTATATGTTAAAGTCCTCTACTTTCTTTATTATTTTTTGCTCACGATTATAAATAGAAAATAAATCCAAATATAAATTAAATCTATTTTAAATTTGCATTTAAAAGTTTAGTTTGTTCCTAAAAATTTAAGCAAAAAAAACCTGAAAAATTAAGTAACTTTTACACCTGATTTGGATGCTTTGAAATATCTGTTTCACTACGTGTATATGGAAAGAACAGGTTTGCTAAAGTATCTAAAAATTCAGCCGGATACAGATCTGAAATTAATTTTTTGTTAGACCATAAAATAATTAAGTACATAGGACGTTCAAGTTGATTGCTGGAATGTTAAAATTTTTTGCAACATTCCTAGACACCACACGATATTTATGAAGTATTCATAAATATTTATTACTTTTTTAATATTATATAAATATTTTATACATATTTTACATACACAAAGAAAAAAAATTATAAAATCTTTAGTCCATATATTATTGAAATATAGACTAAATATTTTATTATTATAAAAGCAAAAAGAATAAATATTTTTGTGATATTTATGATAAATTATTATGATCTAATATCACATAATTTAATATTACAAAAATATGTATGAAATGTTTTGTTAAATATAAAAAATATTTAAATTATTATTATAATTATTGTGTGCTATATATATGTGTGTATATATATATATATGTATGTATATGTGTATATGTATGTATATGTATATACTGTGTTGCTAATTATTTTGATAGTTCAACAAAATATATTTTTAGATCTGTATCTAGCTAAGTTTTTAGATAGTTTTTCAGCAAAATAGTTCTTTTGATGTACGGAACAATTGAGCAACGAAATATAAAAGTTGCATAAAATGAATAGGGATTCTTCGAGGCTTGGCGATTCATCGGATTATTTTGCTTTAATCAACGAACATTCCCGTGACTGTGGCATTTCCACGGTCAAACACAAAAAGCGTGTTATCCGCGAGTGGTGAGATGTCTGTCCGACGCTCGGCGGAAGATGGATGAGTTCCTAGCTATGCTCGGGAAAAAAAGGAGGAATATATTAGACAATTATCATAGTAGGTCGATGAAGGTGACCCGTGCAACCACGAAGCGCTGTACATACGTCAGAATTATAGGCCCTCGACACGCCATCTTAAAGAGCTACTACACGGCGGAGACCACGCGCGCTTTCGTTAATGCTGCGCGCTCGTCCCGTTACTTAACGAGGTAACGCTCAATAATAAATTACTTGTACAAACAATGAAAGTGCCGCCGCAATCGATCGTCAGATCGTAGCAATTACCAGTCTCGCGTTCATACCTTCGCATATGCGGGTTTTGCTTGGTCGTCGTTTTTTTTCTTTTTTTTGTACGTCGTAGATAAAAAGTTCGCGCGATGCATTGCATCGATAAGCGGCCGATTAAGATTCGTAATGACGATTCTAAAAATTGGCTGAAAGGATGAAAAGCGAATTTCTGCATATTAGGGCTGGCACATACAATTGAATTTCGATATGTATGCAAGTGTCTGGAAAGGTCGGGGATAAAATACAACACGTTGATATAATGAGAGAATGAAAAAGATTCAAATAAACATATGTGTCCGAGAATGCTTTATGGAAAAATTACTCTGAGAAAAAAAAATTGTTGCAATTACAATAATTTAATTATGTATAGTTATTTTTTGTGCAACTATATATTTATAGTTGTTTTAATTATGAAAATTGTATTAGCTATTTTTATTACGTGAATTGTTAACAAATATTAAAAAATAGTTATATTTACTACAATTGTGATTATATTTTTACATAAAAATATGATATATTTATCTTGATATTTTATTGCTTTAAGAGGATGCTAAAGTATCGCGAATTACAGACATTACAGCTTTTAAATATCTTCGAATTGGCGTTACAGAATCACAAAAACTTTTTATAGAATTAA
>QKQZ01003908.1:0-10675 GCA_003595255.1 Solenopsis fugax | reverse complement strand
AAGAGAATAGATTTCGTACGTACAAAAGTTTTTGAGCATCGAAAGAGCTATTTGATTGGTCAATTAGATTTTGAGTCTGGAGTCTAATTTGAATCTAGTAAGGNTTGAAAGTTATGGCCTTCAACATTAACACTGAGACTTTAAAATATCTCGAAGAGAATAGATTTCGTACGTACAAAAGTTTTTGAGCATCGAAAGAGCTATTTGATTGGTCAATTAGATTTTGAGTCTGGAGTCTAATTTGAATCTAGTAAGGTCCAAGTCGATAAGATCCATTTCATATAAAAAAAACCTTTGTACCTCATATTAGGAACCCTTTTTTTGAACGAACAAAATCGGCAACTTTGATTAAAAATTTTATATACAACAAAGTATAACTATTATTGATTGCTAACTTTTGGCGATGAAACTTAAATATATTTACTATAATTTGGATATAAAAATAGTTAATGATATAAATTAAATAAATTATAAGCCTTTAAAAAAAGGTATCTCACAATAGGCAACTTTACCCTACTATCGCAACACAACTCTGATTGCGTAAGTCAGTAGTAGTATAATATAAAAATTGCCCCAAAACTATAAATTTGAAAATTTTTACAAAGAATCTTGTCAGTCATATATTGTGAGTCGTATATTCTTTCTACTTTTTATCTTTGACTTTTATTTGCGTATTGATTCAAATGTAAACAGGAATATTTTTTCAGATTAAATCATCCGATCTGATCAGATTAACTTATCTAAAGAACTTTTGTTTTTAAGAAATAAAGATATAAACATATTTTAAATTCTTTTGCTCAATATCAATATTATCGAAAAATTCTCTATATAAAACCATAATTTTTTTCTTTTATCTAGATAAATTAAAATTAAATAATCTTACCTAAGATACATTTACATATGTACTTTATTTTTAGCCAGATAATTTTAAGTTACCTAAGTGCAATACTGTCAGTGACACGCATTATGCGTTCATCGCGGACGATTGTTTCGAGTCACGATATTCGAAATTCGCGAAGAAGTGACTGCATGCACGGCATCGTTGTCGCGATCGCGACGCCGATAGATTCCGTTTCCGGCGCCAAGGCGGTCAGTATCCGCGGTCGCAACTCTGACGCCAGATAGATACCGGGCTGCTATCGACATTCCTTCGCCTCGCTTCCGCGATATTCAATACGCGTTCCATTCGCCTGACCTCGAAATCCCTCCGTTCCACCATTCCCGCGCAACCTCTCTCCCTTGTAGTATCTCTATTCACGCGAGAGAACCGGCGACGACGACGACGACGGCGTCGTCGTCGCTGGTTGCCGTCGTCGTTTTCTCGCCCGCTCCCACGTCGACAAAAGGTCGATCGAATGGTGAACGCGCGCGGAGCGAAATAGCAGGAACTAGTCGAGAATCGAGAGAGCTCGCGATAGAAAAGCAAGAACGAGACAGACATGCTCCGATGACCAACCGTTCTAGAAGTTTCAATCCGCGATTTTGCGCAAAATACGCGAAATATAGCATTCGTCATGTTTCTCCCGGTCTGTAAACGTTTATACAATCGAAGCATTTAATACCTTCTCTATAAAACGAGATGAAACTCTCCGAACATAAAATGATTACGGAGGTAAGAGATGCGTTACAATTTTTACACATATTTACTCGATGAGTTCGATAATATGGACGAATAACGCTAAATAACATAATTGAATAAAATTCGTAAAATTACATATTTATTGGTTATAAAACAAAATATTACATTAAATATTTAATAAACTTAATGAGACAAACAGAGAGACAAAATAACAATTATCAATGTATTATTTATGATAGGTGATATCGAAATATTTTATTAACCCGGGAATAGATATACTATTTTTTACATAAACGACACCTGGCGTGATTTTTATACTCTACTAGTTAAAAGTGAAAATGTTTTAACTAAATATTGTATAATTTTGATTGTGCTATAATTTATTAATATCTAAGGACATTATGTATAAAGATTTAATCAATGTTTTCTAAACAAAAAAAAACTACGAAAAAACTACGAAAATATTAAATAAATGGAAGCACATTAAGCAGTTTATTGCTACTATGGATTTGGCAAACCGTGGGTGATTGCTTCCCGTTGACGAGAACCGATGACGTCTCACACTAAATTTTATTTTCTATATGGTTACGCTGAAGAGGACTCCAAAACGAGTCGAAACGTTCGAATTTATGTTAACGCTTAAGCATGTTTAAATTGTTGTTATAGCTTAAGTATGAATAAACTTTTTTAAATAAAACTGTAAGAAGTTTAATTGCGCACTTACAACCGCGCTGACTCTCATTAGCCTATTCGTTTATTGTTTGTTGTTTTTAAATACGAGAGTCCTTGCCAATTAATATTTGTTTGCAGTTTATTATGATAGTATATGATAGTTACATGATAGTTCGTTGAGATTATATATTTAAAAGGGTTCATAAAAAGAATACTTATTAGAAAAAAAAGGAAATAGTATTTTATAGAAATTTAAAGTAAGGCTATGTGTATCATTATCGTGTAAAATTATTTATATTTGCTTTTACAGAATTATTAAAAATAATTAGTTTTTATTATGATATATTACACAAATATAAAAATTATACAAAGTATTTTTCAATAAAAATAAACATTTATACTAACATGATATAAACTTTTCATATTGAATAAACATAAAGATATGAATAGCTTATAATACTTTTCAACTCATTTAAACTCATTCGAATTTATGATATAAACTCTTTATACTTGATTTATTTTATAATACGAAAAAGGATTATCTGAAGTGATTCTTTCTCTACATCCCTTCGTCGGTATTATAAAAATATCACAATTTTTGTTTCAATACACAGAAAAAAATGACTATCAAATCAACAATTCATTGTTTCATATATAAGCAAGAATATAAAATCTTCTTGGAAGAATTTGATAATCTTAATCAGACATAATTTGCTTACAGAACTGCTTGAAGAAACAAAATTTCTTTATGTTAGCAAATTATGTCTCTTTGAGATTATAAATACTTCCAAGGAGATTTTATATTCTTGCTTATATATGAAACAATGAATTGTTGATTTGATACTAATTTTTTTTCTGTGTACACAAGCAATACAAATTGAGTCTCGAAATTTCAAAATGAAAGATAGATATGGATTTTGGATCAATAACAAAATTTGCTGTGACGTGAGATTCATTTTTCTGGCACGTAAAGAACATCCCAGGTGATTATTCTCGGATTAAACGTTTAAAATATTCTTTCATTCCTTGTTTCAAATTATACATATTATATTTATCGATTCCTTCATTTTTATCAAATATCAAAGACGCGTTCCTTTTTCGAGCTCTTGGAAGAGCCTGCATTTCACCTCTATTCACTAAGCGACACGTAACACAGCCACGCCGTCACACGTATAAATGTGCCGTCGCGAGATTACGTGTGTGCCAGGTTTCAATGGGAGTGACATCGAGAGAATTGACCGAACGGATATCGGCGATAACCGAAAAGTGCAGGGGCGGCGTGCACGAAACGTCGATAGCAGTGTCTGCCGGCGAAGCGGTCTGAGGACGGGCGAGAGGGATGCTGGATATCCTTGCGAGAGAACGAACGGCCGAAGGATGGCGGTGGAGGGAGGAGGGGGAGAGGAAGAGAGAAGCTTAAGCTTTTATCGCGACACTCGAATCGGAGACGAGGCAGTTTGTTGCGCGCGTGAATTTACTGCCGAGATCCCGTTGACTGACTAGCATCAGTCGCGGAAGATGATATCTCCATTGTCGGACGCGTCTACCTCGATAGAACGGTACGAACGAGAGAACCGTCAGATCCGCATCAGCGAGGGAGAGACTGTCGCGGCGTAGCGAGACGGACCGACCTTCCCCCTGGTTAAGCTTACTCTTCGATTTATCTTCGCGTTTGCTTTTTTTACCATACTTTATTTGGCTTTATTTCCTTTCCTTTCTCGATACGCGTTGCGAATGCTCTTTAACGTCGGCTCCTTCCCTAATCCTTTCGCTTGTACGTCGCGGTTTGTACGGATCGCGACGACGGTGCCGCAGCGAGTTTACTGTTAAATAAGTCGCTTTCGTGCATTTATCTTCGTACGACACGGTAGTGCGCCGTGACGTTTACTTAGCGCGATAAATCGATCGGTATTAACCTTTAGCTCGGCGAGCGAATGATACGTTAGCGAACGACATGGTACAAATAGCGATGCATTTTGTACAGAGGAGCGTCAAACGAATGATAAGATGAGTTATAAATTGTCTACAGTCTATAGGCTCTTATAAATTGATAAAGATCTGTTAATAAAATTATATTCGTTTACATAAACCATGATACACTCGACATTTGACGGAAAGACACGTTACATATTTATTCTGTATTCAGTATTGCACTTAGATAACACAAAATTATTTAGATAAAGCTAAAATAAATTACATGTAAGTGTATTTTAGGTAACATAAAGATGATTTAATTTTAATTTATCTAGAAAAGAAATAAAGTTACATGTTATCTAGATAATTTTACTTCTAAACGTTTATTGCTTAAAACAAAAGTTCTTCAAGTAATTTAATCTGACAAAAAATATTCCACTTTGGATTTGAATCGATACTATTATAATTTTAGGGGAATTTTTATATTGCACTCATCTGTGCAATCTGAACTGCATTCCGATATACACTACCAGTACTAAAATTCATAATTCACGTTACGTATACTACAGATTTTCAATAGATTGGCATTGAATTTCAGAACGCAACCCTGTTGTTATAACTGAAAAATTCTTCTGTTAGGATAAATGATAACTTGGAGGTTGAGACTAAGAGAGAACAATTCATTTTCGTTGTTCACATTATCTTAGATAATTGAAAAAACACTTATTTTATCTAAGATAAAGATTATATATATTATAATTTAAATAAAGATGAGATAAAGTTATCTCTTTATCTAGATGATTAACTAGATAATTTTACATATCACACTGTCTATATTAAATTGCGCAACTTTTCATATAGTTACGGTGGCCACACGTCCTTTATTGTAAAAGACAGTTCTTTATATCAGATAATTATCCATTAGATTTATTTATTTTTATCATAACTCAATTTTATTCTTTATTTTAACAATAAACATTTTTTGTTTGTTTTCCTGATTCAAATACTCCTACTTACTGAAAGAATATTCTCAATAATAAATAATATTTGGAGCAGAGTGAAAGAACCCAATTAAAGTCGAAGCACACACTTCAAGTTTGCATTTACACAAAATGCAACTATGAAATTAATTGTTTAGAATGATTTTTGAAAAAATAATTATGTGCACTTAAAACAATCACAAAAATATCTTTAAAAACTTACCTTTTTCATTTTTGTTACAAAAATACTATATAAAAAGAATATGGTAATATAATAACAAATATATATACATAAACATAATTTGTTTTTTCTTTTAATAATTATATTTTTTAACTTCTTTCATGAAAATTATTCAGATTAAACACGTTTTATACATTGTTACTTTGAACCTATTTCAGATTTATCTCAAGAATTTGTTCTAACAGTCAAATCAGTTTCAAACTATTAGAAAAGTGTGTAGTTTGATATACTACGCAAGAACATTTCGTAATGTGCAGATCCCTGACATTTAAAACAATCACAAAAATATCTTTAAAAGTTTACCTTTTTCATGTTTGTTACAAAAATACAATATAAAAAGAATATAATATAGTAATATAATAAAAAAAAAAATATATATATACATACATAAACATAATTTGTTTTTTTTTAATAATTATATTTTTTTAACTCTTTTCATGAAAATTATTCAGATTAGATACGTTTTATTTGTTATTATTTCGAACTTATTTCAGATTTAAATCAAGAATTTGTTGTAACATAATCAAATCAGTTTCAAACTATTAAAAAACTGTGTAGTTTGATATACTACGCAAGAACATTTCGTAATGTGCAGATCCCTGATAGTCACAAACTGGAAAATTTTCAGATTTATCCTTTATTTTCCTTAAGAAAATATGGTTACCGTACATATAACCGACAGTTAATCGCATCCCGAGACCTTGAATTTTGTCGCGTAGCGCTGAGAAACCGTTAGCGATTGACAGGCCAAAGCTAGTCGATTAATGGCATCGAATACGGAGGTATAGAAAAAGCCGGACAGACCGGTAACGAAGATGACAAGCGGAGATGATCTCCACTGCTGAGATGCTATCGACTCGTCGAGGTACAGAAGACGAGAAACCAATTCTCGCGCGAGAGATGGCAGGCGGTAGCGCCTATCGCTCCTTTCAGTCGTTAAGTCTACTCCTGTTTATCTACTTTTTTTTGCGCTTCGATTCCTGTCCCACAGTCCTTTTCTATTTCAAGATCGCTCTTCCTTAACCGCGGAAACTTTCTTCTCTCGCATCTGCCGCGCGCACTATGTCGACAGAACTTCAAAGAGTCTCCCAGACTAACTCAGTATCGTCATACATCACGTGTGTGTTCGTGTAGTGCGCGGTGTGTGGGTGCTTAACTACGTACCTGAAGGCAAGATCGAAGCAGAGTTCGATCAAAATGTAAATAGCTTCTCTTTCGAAGTGAATGCGATTCTATGCCGATTGGCCTCGAGAAATAAGAGTGTACTTTTAATCTCGAGAATATAAAGTGGCAGGTAAACCAAGAAAAGAAAAATTGGAAAATCTGTCAAAGGCGAGTGATTTCTTCATGAGCAACGTCCAAGTAGCGTTCGGGCAGAAATTTTTAATTCGCGGATGCCGATTATCCTGTCGGATAATATCACTTGAAGTCACGACACTCGTTTCGGTTACATTCGTATACTTACATCATGAATGATAGATCGTTTCATCGTGACTGACGGAATGGTGTCCGCGAGAGAACCAGGTGTCAAGGCTGAGGTTTATTTATGCTCGCGGAGACATTCGCCGCGTCGGTGTCAAGAGATTCGTGTCTACCAGATGTGTGTGTATGTGTGTGTGTGTGTGTGTGTGTGTGTGTGTGTGTGTGTGTGCGTGTGTGTATGTGTATTTATACCTTGTGCGCTGTATCTCGTGTGTATGTGTGTTGTTACAGCGCGTACGCCTCTGCCCTGCGTTTCACTACGTACAATGCACACTAAGCTCTCGCATTAAAGTTATTCAGCGAACGGATTCATTGCGCTTTTATCGCAAACTTATATTCCATTACGTATCCTGATAATTATGCATCCCTCTTCCCTCCTCGTACGTTCGTACGAAGCAAAAATATATAAAATTGTATCGAGTGTTGCGCTTAGATTACTTAAAATGATCTAGATAAAAATAAGATAAATGCAAATGTATCTTAAATAAGATAAACAGTTTATTTTAATTTATCTAGATAAAAGATAAAATTATGATTTTTAATTAGATAATTTTTTAGATATCACTAAAATTATCTTGAAAAAAATAATATAAATTACATGAAAATGTATCTTAGATGAACTAAAGATGACTTAATTTTAATTTATTCAAATAAAAGATAAAATTAAATACGGTTTTAGTTAGATAATTTTTAGATATCACTACTGAGCAAAACAATTAGGATATGAAAACAATATATTTGCATTTTTACTTCTAAATCTTTATTTCTTAAAAATATTCCTCTTTAAATTTAAATCAATTTACAAATAAAAAGTTAAAAAATAAAAAATATATATAATTCACATTATATAATGATTGACAAAATTTATTGTAAAAGATTTCGACTTTATATGGTAGTTTGGGGCATTTTTTATACTGTACTATTACTGATCTGTACAATCTGGACTGTATTCCGATATGCACTGTCAGTACTAAAAATCTATAGTTTACGTTACTATAAATTTTCAATACTGATAGTGAATTTCGAAACGCAATCCTATTGTTATTACTTTGTAAAATTTCTAAATTAGGATAAATAATAACTTGGAAATTGAGGCTAAAGACAATACTTCTCATTCTCGTTACTGGTCACATTATCTTAGACAATTTAAAAAAGATAACATTTCTTTTATCTAAGATAAAGATAAAGATAATGTACATTATAATAATCTATATCTAGCTAAAGATAAAATATGCTATTTTTTTATCTAGATGATCACATGATTTTTTATCTAGATAATTTTATTTAACTGCAAACACAGACTGCATCTTGTGATTTTACAATTTTTTTCGCTCCCCGTTCATCTAACAAACAAATTTTATTCTGTTACCAAAGCACCTATATTTATGGAAACAGTTAATAATGTAGATCCGCTGAAAACTCGGGATGTTTATCCGAGCGTTCGTTCTACGACCGCTCCACGATATGCAGACGAAGCCAATTTGCATACATGACAATACCGGCGCGCGCACGGATACCGTTCTCTTTGATGCCTTGACAATTGCGTTTTAATCGAAGTGCGCGAGTATGTCGGCGTTTTCTCGAATGCGCGCGCGCGCGCGCGTCATCCTCGAAAGCGACGCGTGGATTACTCATCAACGAGCGCGATAATCAGGTCTTAAGCTCCCAGTCTAATTAGTAGTTAAGCCTTTAGCGCCGTGGCATTAACGGAGTTGTGCATGCGCGAAATCCTTTCTCCGATCTAACAAATCTTGTTACGCCTCGGGAATATTCGTTAACAGATAATATTCTTCCAACGTTTACGCGGATATTTTGAGGGGATTTGCGTGCATGTAAAATCTGTATTCGTACACCCGTATTCGGCACCACGTTAAGCCATAAACGTGGCAGTCGGGCACCGAATTGTATTTACCTAACATGGAATTTGTAGTCACTGTAAACACGCGATAGGAATGAAACAGCTACATTTAGAATTGCATATATGGTGTGAACATACAAACAAATGCAGATGCTTTGTACTCTATCATATCACACGTATTATCAACAAAAATAGTAATAAAGGGAACAATAGACAAACATTTGTCGCCTTTAATCGTCCTCCAATGTTTTGTTCAAAACGAATAGAATAATGCAAAAATATATATTTTAGGAAAAAATGTTTCCACGACCTAATTTATCCGCGCCGCTTATTGTTAGTATTTCATCTTCATGGAAATTAATCTCGAACCCATCAGATTTTGTACGCAATTATTAATCGCTAAATGGATTGTGCTTCACTACGAGCAAAAATTTTCGATCAAATATATCGCAATTTTTATTCACGTTTACGTACAAAATAATAACAATCTGTTTTTTCCAAAATTGCTCTTTTGCATAAATGTTCTAGACTACAAAATGCTGCAAACATTTATTTCGCATTGGAAAAGCGCAGCCGAATGCATTTTAGAATTAACCTCTTTCGCTTTTAGTATAAAGAAACCACGTTAAGTGGTACGGCTCGTTCGTTCATTCGTTGCCAGCTATCAATTAAGAATTTAATAAATGTCACGCTGGTTCGCAAGAAGTAATCAAATATTTTAATGAACCGGAAATGCGCCAACTTTCATTTCGCGCTGATCTCACTCGAGCGAAGGCAAAAGCGTAAATTAACTGAATACAAACGTAATGAGCGAGATATCGGAGTTGCGCGTATATTTGTAACACGGCCACTGAAAGGATACTTTATTTTACGTTAAAAATGCGAATAACAGAAGCAAAATATACAAATATAAATAATGTGCACGTTATTAAGAATAAAGTTTCTTGTCCTATAAATTAATTAATGTTAACAAATGAGGAATAAGCTTTTCTCTTTAAAATTTTTTCTTTCAGTGTCACATATAGTATAAAAAATCTTTTAGAAACTCTTGTGAAAATTTTTCGCAGAATTTTATGAATTATTAGTACATTTTTCAGAAATACCGAAAAAATATACATCTTTTTTCATAATTCATAATTTTTCACATTTGCACGTGAATTATGAAATGTTCTAATTGTAAGATTCGTATAAAACAATCTGAGAAATTTTCTGAAAAGTTTTAAAATTATATAGAAATTCTGAAATTTACATAAAAAATTCTGTAAAAAAAATTTTATAAAAATCAGTGAAAAGTTTTATTTATTTTTCAGAATTTTTCAGAAATTCTGAAAATTCTGAGAAAAAAATGTAGATTTTCTCAATATTTCTGAAAAGTATCCAATTCGTAAATTCTGAAAAGTATCTAATTCAAAAGTTCAGAAAAAAATTTTCACTAGAATTTCTAAATTTTTTTCAAATTAAAAAAATAATTATTTTGCTTTTTAATTGTATAGTAATAGATAGTATAAGGTCATTATTTACACATAGTTTATTTATAGGGGAAAGTGGGGTAAGACAGGGCAGTTAAGCTTTGAGAATGAATAAAAGCTAGGTTTTCATAATTAACGAGTCATCTTTATTTTTATAATAATCTTTGGACATTTGTCTTACATAATAATTATCATTAAAATAAAATTTTAAAGTATTATAGAATGTATTTAATAAAAACCAAAGAGGCATTTCTCCCCATCTTGCCCGTCGGGTCGGGTAAGATAGAGTCCTTTCGTTAATATCTTTTTTCCAATGATTTATACACCTTACCTGATTTTATTGCTTTGCAGATTATGATTTAGACTTTTGGAAGTTTTTCTTCCGTCAACCGGCGAATTATGCAATAACAATAGACAAGGTTAATAGACGTAAGTCGATATATCGATATCACTCAATAGTGCATATGATTGGCTGTCCGA
>QKQZ01003900.1:0-11329 GCA_003595255.1 Solenopsis fugax | reverse complement strand
CGACGCCGCCGCCACTGCAGCAGTGCAGTCGTGGTCGCGCCCGGAGGAAGAAGAGGCAGAGGAGGAGGAATTGGAACCTATGTATCCACGTATGTGCAGTCTGTGTGCTCAGAGGCTGGGCACATATTGACCGATACGTACCGCCGGTAGCAAGATAAACAGTTCTCCTCTCGTTTGCTCTCCCAGCCTTTCTTCCACACTCTCCTGTCTCCTTTTCTCCCTCTTTTTCTCTCCCTCTCGCCCCCACCTGACTTTCGTCTCTCTTTCGTTCTTTATCTTTCCCTCTTTCTCTCTGTTTATTCTCTCTTCCCACTTGAGCTTAACGCTAAGTCGCCGCCCGTGACCCGTACACACAAAATTTATGGTGACACGTCGACTGTAAAATTTCATAAAGAACACATTTTATATGATAGCCTGATCAAACGGTGAGTCTAATCACTCTGTGACGTAAAAGAAAAGGAAAGATGTGTTTTAGAGAAAAAAAATCAAGTTATCTTTCTTAATATCAAATAAAAATTGTTGAAAAGTATGGAAAGAGCATAGCTATTAAGATCCTACTTATTTGAAATAATATCCTTTGTTAAATCTATTGAGACGTTTGTGAATAACAGCGAAACTACATCTAATGAGATGAAGCTAAATTGATCATCAATCTCCTAATAATCTTAACACCATCTTTCAATTATCATTAAGGAAGCATAGTCTGCCGATTCCACCCACTTATTAGAATACGGAAGTTGTGAGAGTCATCTTGCTTATAGGACTATAAATTCGATCGACGATCACGAGTTACTGTTTCAATTCAATTTGTAATTGATAACCCATCTATATTACTGAAGATGGCGAAAATAAATCGTCTGTATATTTCATGGTTCAATATTTTAAAGGATTATTTGTTTAAAGAAAAATGTACACTAATTACACCGCCGACTCCCATTTCCCTGTTTCTTTCTTTTAATTGTTTAAATATTTTTAATAGTTCCTATATTTTTTTAACAGTTAAAACTGCATATATACATAGAAAAATAATTTGTATTCAAATTGAATTAAAGTTGTTTAAAAAAAAATATATACGTGGATTTCATTTGGTAGTTCCATATCCAATGACAAACTAGTCCATTTAAAAACGTTCAAAATTTTATGTGGTCGTTCAATCACTACGAAATACATGTATATATTTCAGATTTTATTAAAAAAAAAAATAAAAAATAAAAAAAATAACTGATTCTATCGATTTCTCTTTTAGTTATATATTTTATAACGTTCTCATTTTGTTCTTTAATAGTTTTCAGCTGAAATATACATCTAACATTTACAATATTTACGACATTTTTTCAATCTACAGTAGTAAAACTTTTTTTATGGCTGTTAATTTTATTCCACAATAAATTATTTTAATAATTTCCGAAATATCAGACTCTAATAGAATTTTTATCGCAATGCATGCGATATAGATATGAAAATAAATATACAGAGTCCTCCGATAAACAAAAGATTACCATATACCTTGTAAAATGAAGGCAAAGATAAGAAGACAAGCCTCACATTGCCCGAGGCACGGAAACGAAAATCACGCAATCGCTGACGGACAAGCTACAAAATAATAAAATTCACCGTGTCCCTGGTGACTCTTAATCATTCGCCGGAGGTGACCACCGCGACAAGATCCCTGTAATTCCTCACAAAAAACAGAACGGACTATCTTCGTTCCCTCCCGTAAAAGCCGCATTTTTCGGTCGTTCATTGGTGGCGGCTCACGTCCAGGCGTATCAAAGATCGATCGTCGCGGAAGCACCCTCAGGGTGAGTACTTCAGCTATCCGCTTAAGTGCTGGGCTGCCGTTCAGCGCCCTGCGGGCACCAGATGATCTTATTCGCGTGTCATGCGAATTTATATCGAAGCTCACACGCGCGACGCAATCTTCACAGATTGATATCACACCTTTTACGGTGAGGACTGATTTTGCGATTCGATTCAAATATTTTAATAGGTCACACCCCTCTCCCTCCATATTTATTAATGACGCGTAATCATCAGATCTCCAATTGAATAATTTCAATAATTCAATAATATCGGTAATTATACCAATTATCATTTATATTCAATCATTATTCTTCAAGTTTAATTTATCTTCTGTTTTTTATAGCGACACTGTCAATTTTCTCGCATTTAATGGTGTGAGAAATAAATATAATAAAGAAAATATTCGAGGAATAAATTGAATAAAAAACACTTCGAAGTCATTAAGATAGTCTTAATAAATAAAAAATGCTGAAACCATTACACAAAAAAAAACTTTGGTTGCAAATGCTCGAGTTTTGGCCCTGAAACTAGCTACAAATAAGAAAAGAAAAAAAAATTAGATTTATAATAGTTTTTGCGGTGAAAATGCCCATATTTTGCTAAAGTTTTAAATAAATAATTTTTAAACGAGTAAGTAGATCTACATGAATTTTTGCACGAATATTTATTAAAATTTTATTAGTAGACATAAAAATTGTGATTTAATTTGTAATGCTGCTTCCTCATCAAATTTGCAAATAAGCTTTACAAAATGCGTTTTTACATAAGTATCAAGAACAAACAAAAAATGTAATAACTTTTAAATCAATAAGCGAACTGTGCTCAAATTTTATACAGATACTCAAACGTAATAATAGAAAAATCTATAAACTTTTTACAATATATTTTTGGTAAAATTTTGAGATATGACACGTACATCCTTAATAAGTTTTTGTATTAACTCTTATACTACGTTGGAAAGTATTGGAATCACTCTAAATTATGAGATATTCCCGATGAACAAACAGAATTCGACCAAAGTTTATAAATTCGCGATTCGTCATATATAGCTCGATTGACCTTTTCATACGTTCGTTACTCGCCACCATGACGGTGGCATGAAAGACTTGTCGCTTTTTCATCAGAACACGAGAAGAGCAGGAGGAGGAAGAGGACGGGATCGGGGCCGCAAATTACATTGTGAAGTGCCATTAACGGCGATGTAATAGCCACAATAGGCGAGCCTCCAGCAGGATTTACATACGCGCGTACGTACATACATGTGCAGCCTATCGTGCGGTAATAAAATACGTGAAAGAGACTATAGCTGCGCGTACGGTGAGATATCCGACGGATACCAAATGTTGCAGAGGGTTAGAACAAAAAAAAAAACGAGAGAACAGCCCTACTCCTATTCACGGTAACCGGCAATTACTTCGTCTACGTGCTATGTGCTACGTACGTCGCGCTATTGTAATTAAATGAAGGAGACACGCTTAGACGGAGACGCGTATTGTAATTAAATAAAGGTGTCCGCCACGACCGTTGGCGTACGGGCCGCATTAAAGATTCTCGGTTAAAGAGACGGACTCGGCCTTGGCATTCACTTAAGCAGGATATATGTTGCGGTAGCATGAAAAGAGAGCCCCACAATGCAACGCAACGTGTCACATCTCTATTAATGCGATCTCCATCTCCGCCTGCTTACTTGCACTTTTCACAATGACCTTTATACTTGTGATTCACGATGCGTCTGACCGACGATTGTTTCATCGGCCGATCGATGATTGAATAAGACGGTGGGTGAAAGGATGAGAGGCCAACGCAAGGAAAACGTATTATAATCTTATGAAAATCGTGCATTATCTCCGGGCAAGGTTTTGTTCTCATTCTCTTGCATGCGATGTGTGCCAGAAATATTATTCGTATCTAAGAACTATACTATAAAATTGGAAAGTAACGTTCTCTTCTCTCACGTGAGATGAATTCTTTGTCAGCATAACTGAAATATTTTTGTCAATAGCTATAATCTTGAAATATTTAAAAAATGCCTGAATCTTTACAATTAATTATGATTTTTGAAAGATGTGTATTGTTCTGCGTATGAATGAAGTTTGAATATAAATTTGATTACAAATATTATTTGAATTTTACATATAAATTTCATCTTTTAGATGTATACATTATATTGCATCGTGATAAATATTTTTAATTAATAAAACATGTGTTCATGTATTTTATTACTTTTTAACAAATAATATTTTTAAAATAACTTGTTAAAAACGCAAGTTTATATACTCGTAAAGAAATAATAACTGTGTGTAGTATCGCGAAAAATTTAATTAGACACAATTTAAAAAATTTATCAAAAAAAACAGATGGAAAAGAAGATCCCTGTCTCTCTGATGGCACATATTCATTAAATCGATAAATTTTAAACATAGAAATTTATATTTCTAAAATTAACTGTATTTTTCATTATATTACACAACATCTGCCATAGCAGTTTATCAAAATTTTTTTCAACTGACTATAATATTTTTCGAAACATAACTTGAACCACATCCTGCCAGGACGAGGACGCAGGATACAGGACAAAAACAAGTACGAAATTTCGCCATAGAGGGAACCACGTACTAAGCTATACACGACGAAGTCAGCGCCGAATAACAAGAAAGGGAAGCGGTGAAAGCTCGAATTCTTGTCTCTTTCACAACCTCTGAGGATAAAGTCATTTTCTAAATCAAATTACGATTAATTATAGAATGAGAACAAATAATTGAATTCTTTATATATAGCGAAGTTATTCATAATATTCATTTAAATAATATGTAACTTCATTCAAACAATCATTAGTATTTTCTATTTACTTTCATGAAACTTTCATAATTAAATGTAAAATAAGAATGCCAATATATAATTAAAAAAAGTATATGTAAAGTCTTTTAATAATTCAAATTGAAATGCATGAAACCTATGTGCCAAGTATCTACATACATTCATTTTGAAAGTAAAGAAATATACAATGAAAAGCACAATGAAAAGCAAATAAAAAGCCACTTTTAACAATTTATATGCCAAGATTATTAACTCCCAATAATTGTAATCGGCATTCAGATATAATTAGAGTTCATTAACAAGCTGCTGCATTTTACGGTAGTGCGTCAAACTAAGCATCTCCAATGCCGACCATTGGCGCTTGCAGAAAGAAGATGCACGTAATTTCGCCGCGGCGTGGAACCAGTCGTAACTGAATGTAACTAGCGTTGTAAAACGCCCGGTAAAATCTCGCGGTTGGCCATTTTCATAGCGCGTAAACCGTTTTATAGGATAGAAGCGCAACGAAAAGCCGTGCGGACGATGCGCTTTCGGTGCGCGCATTCTCGGTGAGCTCGCGAGCGTAAAGTGGCCGAGGGGAAGCGCGTAATTAGGGCTCGCCGTGGTAAAACTGACAAGTATACGTCAATTAGTGCAACGGTAACCGGCCCCGCGGTTACCGCCGTCTCATCGCGGAGGGACAATTNAAAAAAAAAAAAAAAGAAAAAAGGAACGATCTGTCCGATACGCCACTTTACTCTCTTCTTCGTAATCCGCGTGCGTTCTCGCAATGAGTTACTGACGATTTAACACGAAGCTAACAAAACGGAAAATAGACAAGCATGGATAGGAAGAAATGGATTCGGAGAAAATACAAGATAGTTTTCGTACAATCGGAGTTTGACGAATATTTGGAGCCTCATTGCACTGCAATCGAGAAATCGTTTGGTAAGATCAACCAAAGTTTGGTTGAATAATGATCAAATGAATTTTGTAATTACTGGTACCAAAAACTTTGTTAGATTTAACAAAATTTTTTGTAATTTGTTGTATGAAAATAAAGGCTACAAATTGTTTTGTCAAACAACTATATTTAGTAATTATAACTATAAAATTCACTATTTGATCACTATTCAATCAAACTTTGGTTGATTTTACCAAACATTTCTCTCAGTGTGTATGGTTTTGATTACTTATTTGAGACTTTAGTCTGACATACACGGAAAGAATGGTTTCACTAAAATATCTAAAAATTTAGTTGGATACAGATCTGAAAATAATTTTGTTAGGCCATCAAAATAATTATGTTGAGTTCTCAAATTAAATTGCTAGAATGTCAAAATTTTTTGCAGCATTGCTCGTCATGCTTGAACATCCGTCACAATTATTTTGATGATACAATAAAATTATTTTCAGATCTGTATCTAGCTAAATATTTAGATACTTCAACAAAATTATTCTTTCCAATATCCTAAATATTATCGCTAATGACTTCCGAAGTTTAATTGTAACGTAGAAAAAGAACAGAAATAATTTTCTTACGTTCTTTTAAGAAACCTACAATTTTAAAAACATAAATTTAATGTACTATAATAACATGAAACGATTTTACACATGATTGTTCGATTGTATAATTTTCCCAGCACAAATGTGAGATGATTTCATGGAGTTTGCTAATGCTCATCATGTTTCTGAGGTAGTTCTGCTTCTTAATTGCAAGCCATTAAAGGCTTAACGTGTCAGTATTTAGCGCAACGCGCGTTAATATTATTGCGGAACAAATCCATGTTGTCAGAAAATTGCGAGGCTTTTATTTTTATCTCAACACAATGACGATATCTATATGACTCACTATTAACACTGATACGATCAGTGCCCTCCATAAATCCGGAATGAATCATCGAGATATCATGCCAAAGTCAGTTTCTGCAAGAAAATAATTTTTGATGTATGTAGAAGTTTCTCAGAGAACAGAATGCGTGCATCATAAAACGACAGTAGAATCAAGCTTTCGTAATCTCGCGCGTACAACTTCGAAAATCAATTCCCATTTCGCTGTCACGTTCTCGCCGAATAAAAAAAAATGTAATACTAGAAAATCATAATACTTTAATAATTCATAGCCGAAAGAATGCGATAAATGTTTAGCGAAAGCGAAAGACACAACTTCCGCGTCCTCACCTAGCAGCGGTACTAAAACGCGGCTTATGCGAGCTCACCTTAATGGAGAATGATAACGTCGGAGTGAGCGTATGATGCTAAACTGTTATATTCCCATCGTCTTTCCTACGTCTGCCTTATTCGTTACTGAAGATTTCGCGGAAGATGTATTTTCTTGTTTAAGAAACGACAATGTTGGCGATTAAATCCATGCAGCTTTCGTTATCCGAAAAAAGTAAAATAATTAAAGAAAATAATAAAGACGTAAAAGTGTCAGTCATCAAATTGTTAGTAGACGAAGAAAATAAAAATATGAAATGTAAAAATTGACAGCATCACATCACATAGTTTAGTATTTTATTTTAATCCGCGAAAATAAAAACTTTAAACATTGAAATTAGAAACAATATTAATATCTATAGCTCGACCTAGCAAAAGCAATATCATAATAAGAAAAGATCAAATATAGCAAGCAGACAACCGATGTTATTTATACATAATTGATAGTTTATTTAAATAAAAGCTGACTTATTCGGTTTTATTCTTAATATTGTATATTATATTTATTGTGTCGAATCTGTGATGTGACTTATTACGTTTTATATTTAATTTATTATTTATTTTATTTTACTTTAGTTATATCGTTCATGAACCATATGTTATTTGTAATGTCAGTTCAATTTTATAATGTAGAGGTGAATTTGACAATTGTTTAAATTTTATATCAGTTAAATAATGTAAAGATAAATTTGAGAATTGTTTAAATTTTGGCTGAAGATGGTTAAGTTAAACCGAAACGTCCCTTTATTTAAATAAACTATCAATTATATATAAATAACATCGGTTGTCTGCTCGCTATATTTGACCTTTTCTTAGTATGATATTGTTTAAACATTAAAACCTGCAAAAACTATAACACATAATAAATATTTCTGCGAAATTTTATTTCTTGCTTCATTATTTACATAAAGAAGAATCAGAGAAAATTTTTGCTCACCTGATAAGAGATTACCGTTTTTAATAACGACATTTTAATGATGTCACGTAACTGTACTGTGCCTCGAGATCCGAAGAATATCGCTTCGTTTTCTCGGAAACGCCCGATGGGAAAGAAATTATGGAAATGCTCCGATAAGACAACAAGCTTAATTGCACCAAGTTTGCTACGAACTGGGGGAAACGAACCATACAACAGTTAGACGGAAAACAGAATTGACTATTGTTGCGATAATTGCGAGAAATTATGTTACCTGCGGAACTGATTACTACCTACAATGGTAACAATGGCGCGCGCGATAGTACGTTTGTTCGTTATACACGTAGCGCTTATTTAATGTGAAAACGTACATATAAGTACATGTATAATTGCATATCTCAATGCACAAGCAATAAAATCATTTTCGTCGATAAATAAAAGTAATGAAGGGCTGCAAAATAATTTGACGAAAACGTAATCACATAAAGAGCAATGCAATATACATTTCAAATTTTCATGTGCTACAAAAAATCACTTCTCTCTCTCTCTCTCTTTCTCTACCGTGTCACAAAACATATTAAAACGTATTATTAATGATAATTATTGTCGGAACAGCATGCAGAGGTAATTTAAACGTTTCGTGATTTTAAAATAATTGATTAATTACAAGCCATTTATGTAGCGTTATATAAACGCACTATGGACTTTCACGGTATTACAATAAAGATTAATATCTGCAAAGTTTCGCGTATCTTCCATGTAATTTTCACACATAAGAAAATGATGGCTTACGTCACCGACGCACGCACGTCGAGTAATGTTAAATACGCAAGTGTGATTATGAGAGAAAGAGAAAGAGCAAGGTAGATTTTCCACCTGCAAAAGAATAATATACCGGACAATGTAAATTATACTGCTGTAACAAAAATGCAAGCAACGATGGAGCGATTAAGCAATTTTAGCGGGCGGTAACCCCGCGAGGCACGGAACAATCACTATAAGAACGTGACACAGCTGTCACTTGAATCATTTACATACTTTTACATACGTTATGAGAATGCCAGACGCATTACTGCAACTTGCTTCTTTGTAACGTAAGCAAAGTAACTGCATTGTTATCGTCATCGCTATGCCTTATTTTATGTGTCATTTTTTTATCCGTTAAGCATAAAATGCACGTTACGTAACCAATGCATGAACAAATTCGCAACAATTCTGCTTTCTGCCTAAGCATTTGTTTAAAATCAATTTAATAAAACATCGCAAGCCTCGCTTTCTTTCTGTTATCAACAGTTATTATCAGTTTTATATTTTTGTAGCAATATTATTAAAATGAGATACAAAACGACATCGTTAATAATTGAATGATATCATTTCCCTAGCACGGTAATAATGCGATTTGAACAATAATTTTAACAAGTTAGCAGCAAACTAATTCCCAGGATAACATTAATGACGTCCGCGTTTATCGTGCCAGTCGTTCACCTGGCCGAGTATTCGTGCGTATTATTGCGTATCGTACTTAGGCAGCTTGGCGTAATTGTAATCACGCTAATGCATCTTGTTGTGGCACGTCCCGACGCGATGCATTGCGTTGCAACCATATCGTCTACGGTACGTGCACTGGATGACAACGAGACGCTTTCGAGATCGTTTCACGCGATAATGATAGCGTGCTGCACATGCATCCAGACAATAGATGGATGTGCAAGAGTGATCAATAGGTCAATGCGAGAGAAAATTAGCCATTCGCCCATTCCTTTTTTTTTTCTACATGTTTAGCGATGCGTTCACATTGAAATTATTCTTGGACACATCTAATGTATGTGCATAATTTAAGGCACCGTTATTAATGTACGTACTGAAAAGTAATACTAATGTATAACGTATATATATATTTTTCTTATTTTGATTAATCTTATCTCTACGTGAAGTACGATGTGTCACGCAAGCGCCACACACATACTATTCGCATAATTTAAAATTTACAATCTTTTTAATGCAATCGAGATTAGTTATTTACATTATTTTGAGCGCGGACACATTTGCTTCGTAACAAAAGTAAATTCCCTCTTTATATCGCCATGACCATTGTCACGCTGCAAATCTGTCGATCAATAACAACATGAATAATGCATTTCCACTGCGCACTTCCCATTACTCGTGAAAAAACCTACTGTTAGAAACTCTCTTCCCTGTGAATGCGCGAACTCGCGCTTGGCATCACTGATTAAACACGATTTAATAAGTCCGTAACGTTGTACTCCAATCAACATACTATCATGTTACATTTAAGCGCAGCGATCGGCGCAAGATTTCGAGATAGGACGTATAATTTTACTTTTAATCATTATCGCGCGTAACGAGGCGCGTCAAGTTTAGGTGCGCAATAATAGCGCAGCAATAGAGCGCGGTTCGAGCGGCGCACTTCGTAATCATCGTCATCATCGGCCAGCTTATTATTATCGTTACCTTCGCGCTTACCACAGCGCGGATAGCTAGGAGGAGGATTAAAGCAGAAATATCCACAATGCTGCGTCGGGCAAGGTAAAAAGCGCCTCGAAATATCAGGCACGAGATGGAAGGCTGCAGCACGCGTGCGAGCTTCGAAACAACATGTTACATAGACGCCATAATCTTCTCACTGGCTTATGTCTTATTGTCTTTCATCGAACAAAGGCAGAAATTAATAATCACGAGACAGAACAATGCACGTGACCCGTCATGTGCATCCGCGATGCGTAACGAGACACGCGGAGCTAAAACCGGGAATAACAACGCTGAATCAGACACGTTGTATCATCCCGCGCGTCGGCTTTACTTCTTTTGTTATCATCGCAGACTTTTTCTTATCACATTTCATCTGACTTTTATATGACTGAGAAACGCTGACAACGAAAAGCGTCGTCGATATTTAAGGCCTGATAAGGCCAAAAATAATTATGTGAAGAAGCGTATCTTTGTTATTATCTTTTTATCATCTTTTGCAATTCAATTAGCACCAAAAATCCGAATAGAATCTTTCATAAGGGATGTTCAGTAAGGTAAAGTTGCCTATTATGAGATACCTTTTTTTAAAAGCTTATAATTTATTTAATTTATACCATTAACTCCTATTTTTATATCTAAATTATAGTAAATATATTTAAGTTTCGTCGCCAAAAGTTAGCAATCGATAATAGTTATACTTTGTTGTATATGAAATTTTTTATCAAAATTGCCGATTTTGCTAATTCAAAAAAAGGGTTCCTGATATGAGATACAAAGGTTTTTTTTATATGAGATGGGTCTTATCGACTTGGACCTTACTAGGTTCAAATTAGGCTCCAGACTCAAAATCTAATTAACCAATCAAATAGCATATTTCGATACTCAAAAACTTTCGTACGTAACATTTTTCTCCAAAATCTATTCTCTTACAGATATTTTAAAGTCTCAGTGCTAATGCTGAAAACTATAACTTTCAAGCCTCATAATTCGAAAGTCCTCAATGAAAAACTTTATTATAGCATTGTGGAAAGTTCTCGAAGCCAGAATATGCAATAATAAATGGAGATTTTTGAGTGTCTCATATTATGAGTTCCACGCTTTGCG
>QKQZ01003893.1:0-11869 GCA_003595255.1 Solenopsis fugax | reverse complement strand
ATATCATTATTTTGATAACTTTTCAATAATATTGCAATAACATTACTACATTACGGCAATATTCTTACAATGTATGCTCTGTATAATTATTTTGTACATATAACAATCAATATATTTGATTTTATATATATAACCAACGATCAAAGCAATAGTGCGATTTAGGAGACTAAAACATTTTGTAAAACTTTATTTATTTAATTTACAAATAAGAACACAAAGTTATTTGAACTTTGTTAATCTAATTTTAATAATATTGTAATCATTACAAATTATCAAAATTTAGATTATTTATTTTATCTTCTTTGCAATCAAGCTACGAAATGTGTTGAAAAATAATAGGGAAGTTACGATTTTTCTATAAATATTAATAACAAAATTTCTATTGTTCTTAACATGTTGAGTTCAATGAAGGATGATGATAATGTTATGTAGTTCCCAAATAATCCCACAAAGAGTGTACAAGTACTGTGATGGAATTTATACGCGAGATGGTGCAATTTAGGAACGGTGCGATATCGGCAACCTTACCCTACATTGATGACCGAATTTATCAATCGATTACTTGTTTTTAATTCAAAACATTATTTTTAATTAAAGCCCAGCAATTTAAAATATTTTTGTTTTATTAAAAGCTTTTTAATCATATGTAATTGTTAATATTTTAGGCGTTTCTTTAATTTTAATTTATTTTAAGTTGAATCTTTTCTATATACATATATATTAGAACGGATGTAAGCGAACTCTTCTGCATATATCCGTAAATATATGGAACAGTTTTATGACGGCGGTTTTGAACGACCTATTAGAAAAGACTTTCCTGGGCAGAGTTATACACAGAAATAATTAAAAACATGTAAATAACGACGTAGGCATATATCTTATTCGTCGAAAATAAGATATGACATTAAACACTTTTGAGAAGTAGCGCCTCGTAGATGTCAAACGGTCATTATTGGAGGTTGTGATCATGGAAACTTTTCATCGGGATGACAAGATGTACAATATATCAAATTTTTAGCTAATTCCACTGAAATCCAATTTCCATAAGGATTGTGTTGGGTCCTTTAATCAACTAAAAAATTTAAATAAATTAACAACTTTTTTTAGTATACTAATACAAAACGATTTGGGGCTATGTTACAAAAAATGGACTTGTTCAATTTTTGTAAGAAATCTTTCAATTGTAATAACTGCGTGAATTATAACTGTCTCTTTATAATGATCGCTTGTTAACATTTCTATTGCGCTATATCCACTTACACATAATAATATTATAACTATATAATAACAGCCTTGTCTAAATTTTCTCTTCTACCATTTATACTTACAATCGGGCACGTCCCCGTATTTCAAGTAATCTCGCTGAAACTATGTCGCAAGTTAGACGCTACGATCGATCGCTTTAATTTCATTATTTCCCTTCGTGACTGCTGTACCTTGATCTCTTCCCTTTCCGCCCGCGCTTCTCCACCTTTTACTCACTTTCCCGCTTGTATTCGAAGCTACTTTCGTACTTTTCGTGTTCTCTTCCCTCCTCTCTTTTTTTTTTCGCGCATCCTTCGAGATCGTGCTGGTAATTTCTTTTTTCAATCTTTTATACAATATTATAAAGTTAGGTGCATTACATCCCGGGAGCTACAAAATTCTTGGACGAGAAGAATCACTTCTTACTTGCGCCTTAATTGCAATATCGAGCGCGTTAAAAAGTACGCATCTTGTTTTTATGAATACGAAAGTTTTTTCTTTATCTTGTAAAATATCATCAAATGTTTCGACATGGTTTAGAAGATTGTTAAATAAAGATGTACACTGAGAAAAATGTTCTTATTATATCATTGAGACGTACATGGTAGAGTACATTTTTGAAAGATCCAACAGAATTTTTGTTTATTATGACTAGACTTAATATGTTATTGCAAATACATTTGAAAGATTGAACTATAAAGATTTTAATAATTATCACCATATGCCCCGATAATCGAATTGGTATGACGTCACGGAAAAGAATTCCATTCGAATCCTTGACGGGATGATATTTTTCGCAATAAGTTCTTTTGGCTTTCAGCTTTTGCTTATAGCATTATTATTAAATTTGACGATCTAATTAATTTGAGATATTATTTTTAGCTTCAGTTTACAATTGCGTTTTAAGTTAAGTCCGACAACCATATCGGTACGTAGTTTTATAGAACTACTGAAATACATTCAATAATTGATATGAAAATATTATTAAGCACTAAGATTCGTTCGAGAAATAGCATTTATTTCTTCTTACTGTGTTATTTATATAGTCTAATTATCCATCTTATTAATGTATAAAGATTTTGTTAACATTTTCCAATTGGTTCTATCTTATAAAAAACCCCAAATAGTAATTTTTCTCCTTAATATTATAATTATATAGCTTTGGTGAAAAAAATTAACTTATACTTTTTTCATTTATCTGGAATTCTTTTACTTGTATTATTTCTTATTAATTATCGGCATTATAGAGGGTAATTCCAGTATATACGTTGGTAATTCCAGTATATACGTTGGTAATTCCAGTATATACGTTGGTAATTCCAGTATATACGTTGCACATGACGAAAACTTAATTTCTTAAGTACTATTTATTATGTTTAAGGAAAATGAATTATACCAATAAAAACTTCTCAGACAACATTATGACGTCTTAAAAACGACAAAAAGACGTTTTAAATTTTATAAGATATCTTACAAAACTATTAAAAAGACATTTTAAAGGCGTCTTATGATCCGATTTTTTACGTCTGTGGGATTATAAACATTTTGTTTTGTTATTTATGACGTTTCTTAAACATCTTTATTTTTTGATTAACGATGTCTTCTATTTCAGTCATTTGAGACAAATAATATTCTGACAATATTACAAGTTCGAGGTTATCTTTACTTGCATAAGCTTGCAAATATAAGGCGTTCAATGCCTAAAGAATGTGTAACTTTAAAGGCGGGAATAAATTAAACTTGTTAACCATATCCGCATATGTATGATATGATCATTTTATAAATAATATGATACGGTGCATTTTTGCATTGTATCAAAATATTAAAATACATAGTATAATTTTTGATATTGTCTTATAGTTTTTGCAGAATGCCTTATATTTGCGGCTTCGCAATTAAACTCCAAAACGAGCAACATATTTTTATGAATTACCAATGATATTTAACAAATATTGCAAAAATTCAAATAACTAATGAGGTGTAATCTCTTTTATTATATAAATGAGTGTTATATTTATATACAATGTTTATATTCTCTGTGCTATAATATTATACTAATAAAGAGAATCACTCGGCAGTCGGACATCACCAATTTTAATGAAATTTTATGGGTGTGTGGTTTTCAATCAAACATTTACTACAGTAAAGCCGTAAATTGCTATGTTCAGATATTCTCGAGTAAAAAATATATATGTAAAATTAAAAAAAATAGAAAGTCAGTGTCGTAGCATCCGGCGTCAAGACGTTGACTACTATATGCTCAGAATTCCAGGTTCGATCCTCAAGAATAAGACCTTTTTTTCATTTAAGTCTTATATTTTTTAATTGTTATATATATTTCTTAACCGTTTTTAATTATTTAATATAAAGTATGTTATTTTTTAAGAAAACAAGGAAAATTGAAAGATGCACTTTTATTACAATTAAATTAAAATTTCTCATAAACACAAAAAATATATTTGCAATAAAGATTTACAATGACTGTTAAGAACGTCAAAATAAGTGTTTCTATAAATTGTTATACCCATTACGGTCTCCAAGTATAACGGTTTTGTTATTTTGTTTGAGACCTTAGAAAGTATATGAAACTCCTTGCTTACGGAAAAATCGATAGGGGAGACCCGGGTCTATTCGAAACGGGGCTATTTAAAACAATGGAAATGTCTTTGTATGGACACATGTTAAAAATTCATTTTAAATACTGTGAACGCGTCCTAATGTAACGACGCTGCTGATAAAGTTTCGTTGGCGACGGCGTCATATTGAAGTCGTGATAGTAAAAAAAATGTTTTGCGACAAATGAAGTAATTTCTGAGTCAGCGTTTCTTCGAAATTCAAATAAGAAAAATAAAAATTTTTTGAAAACTTTGAATGTATCGTGCCCAGTTATTGAATGTATTTAAAACAGTTTGTGTCTATTTTTTTAAAATTATATATAAAGAAACTGTATAATGAATAGTAAAAAATGATAGTAAAATGATAGTAAAAAAATTGTATACAAAAAATAAAAAAATTGTACATAATTTAAAAATATAAAATTTAAATTAAAAAAAGTCTTATTCTCGGGGAACAAACCTGAGCATAGCAGTCAACGTTTTAACGCAGGACGCTACGCCACTAACATATTATATATATATATATTTTTTATTTTTTATATATATATTTTTCTTGAGAATGCCTGAATATTGCAACTTACGGCTTTACTGTAGTAAATGTTTGAGTGAAAACTACACATCCATAAAATTTTAATAAAATTGGTGATGTCCGACTGCCGGGTTCTCCTTGTTAGATTCGATTCCTGGTTGAGGTGTTATTTATCACAATAAATTCTTTGCAGTATTTTTGGAGTTGGGAAAAGGGTGGGGAATCTTATAGATGTTTGTTAGCATAAATTATTAAATTGTTCATCAATAACGTGTTACATCGCAGAATCCGGTTTCATGTAACGGATTGTGTTTTAAAGACAAAATATTCGGCGCGCAGTTTGCATGAGTTGGAGATTGTAATAATAAAATTATTATATGCACACAAACATTTAGTGTCGACTTGTATTGTTATATTATTTTGTTATATTTCTGATTTAATTCTTCTGAGTCAGATTTCAATTTATATAATAAATAATACATAACAAAAGATAATGGTAACAATAAAAATGGTAATAGTAATTATAATAGTTGTAGTAGTAGTAGCAGTAGCAGTAGCAGTAGTAGTAGTTAGTAGTGGTGGTGTTAGTAATAGTAATATAGTAATAATAATAATAACAACAATAATAATAATAGAATTCTAGATGAATGAAAAAATAACAATAATGATAATAGGATTCTAGATGAATAAAAAAATAAGTTTAATTCTTTCAACAAAAGCTGTATATACAAAGAAATAATACGGTTTATAGACTTATTTAAATATATGTGATGATGTATAAAAGAAAATTATTTTGAACAATAATACGTTATATCGGACTGAAATTAAAACATGAGACTAGAAGGCTTTATATGTTAATCACAGCGGTTCTTAGTGCCGAATAATAACTTTTAATTTTTACAATTTTTACAATTTCCAACTCAAACAGCGCGCCGCATATACGTCGGACTTGAAACACAGTCATAAAGCCGCAATAGTAATATTAATGATATAAGAAGCATATGGGGCATTCCATGAGTAAGTAACCCACTTTTTTTGAAAAATGTTTCAGATTTTAATCAAACTTACCGAGATTGAAGGTTTTAAGAGTATAATTCTCTGTGTAAAATCTTAGGTTCGTAATTCGCCTGGTTAAGCAGCTACAAGAACAACAATTTATGGGATTTTCCATTGTCCGTTTATCTTCATCTATTTTTTTCGGGTGGAAAGCGGAGTTAATGAAATATTGTTAGTCCTGTTTCCTATAGAAAAAAATCTGTCCTTTCACGTGGTAATGTCAGATTTTAAATAACTCTTCATTATCATTCCAGTTCAAGCTTTCGAAATCTTTAAAACCGCATCGTAACCAAGGACCAGTATCGATTTTTATCCTGAATAACTCGAAATGAAGTACTACATGTCTTTGCACTTTAACTGTGCAAAGTCGCATTATGGGACGTCCAGCCGTTTTCGAGATATAACTTAAAAAAGAAAACAAGAGCAATACGTGTATTTAATTCGCGGCACCGCGCCGGCGAGTTCCTATTAATTTCAAGAATGGTATATCAACAAACAATTTCGTATCAGAGAGGAAAATTTAAGACTGTATCAGGAGAATTTAACGAATTATTACATTAAAATATTGTACAAAAAATAAAAATAAAGAATAAGGAAACAAATGGTCTTTTTGAAACTAATGTTTATTTCATTACCTTTTTTATTGCTAAAGTTACATAGTATATATTTTTTTTTATTATTTATTTATGTTTTGGAAACAAGAAACTGTCTTTTGCATTAGAAAATTTTTTAATAAGAAGTTGCTTTTTGCCTGGTACGGGACAAAAACTATGACATTTTTGTGTCAGTGGTACTGCTTTAGCTTTTGAGAATCTGTCTGAAAGAGTATTCTTTACAGCTTTATGTTCATTTTTTGAGAAAAAGAAGAAAACATTAAAACTATTTGTTCGACAGATAAAATAATTTATGTCACCGATGGAGCTACTTAGGACTATAAAAATCGCTATCAATTTAAAAATTTAATGTGTAATGAAGAAAATTTCGAATTCAAAGCAGAATGGCATTTTCATGCAACTTCGCATGGAAAAAGTGATGTGACGGAATAGGAGCTATTTTGAAAAGAGGTGCAAGACGAGCTAATCTACAAATCACTAATGCAGATCCAATAATGACACCTCAGGCCTTGTATAAATGGGCTAAAGAAAATCTTAAAGAGACTAGTGTTTTCTTCTTCTCAATAAATGAACATAAAGCTGTAAAGAATACTCTTTCAGACAGATTCTTAAAAACTAAAGCAGTACCACTGATATAAAAATGTCATTGTTTTTGTCCCATACCAGGCAAAAAGCAACTTCTTATTAAAGAATTTTCTAATGCAGAAGACAGTTTCTTGTTTCCAAAAAATAAATAAATAATACAAAAAATATATAGTATGTAACTTTAACAATAAAAAAGTAATGAAATAAACACTAGTTTTAAAAAGACCATTTGTTTCCTTTATTTTTATTTTTTGTACAATATTTTAACGAAATAAGTCGTTAAATTCTCTTAATATTGCCTTAAATGTTAATTTCAGATGCGAAATTGTTTGTTGATATACCATGCTTGAAGTTCTTGGAACTCGCCGGCACGGTGCCGCGAATTAAATACATGTATCGCTATACATTGTTTCCTTTTTTAAGTTATATCTAGAAAGCGGTTGGGCGTCCCATAATACGAAAACGGCTGGGCGTCCCTTTGCACAGTTAAAGTAGACATGTAGTACTTCATTTTGAATTATTCAGAATAAAATCGATACTGGCCCTTGGTTACGGCGCGGTTTTAAAGATTTCGAAAGCTTGAACGGGAATGATAATGAAGAGTTACTTACAATCTGACATTACCACGTGAAAGGGCAGATTTTTTTCTATAGGAAACAGGACTAACAATATTTCATTAACTCCGCTTTTCACCCGAAAAAAATCGATGAAGATAAACGGACAATGACAAATCCCAAAAATTGTTGTTCTTGCAGCTGCTGAACCAGGCGGATTAAGAGCCTAAAATTTTACAGAGAATTATACCCTTAAAACCTTCAATCTCGGTAAGTTTGATTAAAATCTGAAACATTTTTCAAAATGGGTGGGTCACTTACTCATGGAATGCCCCATATATAATATCTTACCCCCCCCCCGGGAAATTGTAAATTATTTTATTGCAAAAAAATAACACCTTAGTCAGGTTTCGAACCTGGATCTCCCGAATTCCGTGCGGGCGTCCTACCACTTCGATAATCAAGGCATGTAAAATTATTTTATTTTGACATATATTATAAGAAAAAATTACTTATGATTTCTTATAACTGAGTTTTAATGTTATTATCTGGTATAAATAGTAACAAGAAGCATGAGTCTTCAGTAGTATAATAGTAAATACAATTTCACCATTGAAAGTCATTGGCCCTATGTCGTTAATTGATCCTGGGCTGGTATTAGCATTCAGTACTAAAGCAATATTGAATTCTAATACAGGCACATTGATAATCGGCATTACGCTAGATTTATTGGACCAATATTGGCCTGCCAGTATCGAAATTTCAGCACCCAATATTGGGCCAACATTGGACCGTTTGTAAATTCTCATTTGGGTTAGTATGAGGCGGTCTCGCGCTGCGCGTTCACTCGGCACGAGAGACTATCGTGTCTCTTGATAAAACATTTAGTATATAGCAGTACTATCATCAGATAGGACACAGCAGAATTCTATTTTTTGTAAGAAAAATCATAGGGGAGAGTGGGGTAAATCGGACCGTGTTCCAAATCGGACCTGTTTAATTTAAATGAATATGGTTAAGCAGATTTGCGTGCCATTTATAATGTAAAGTCCTTATAAGACACCGAACATGTGACAACAATTTGACAGTTCTCTGTCATAACATTCATAGAATAGACGCGAATATGTATTTTCAGTTATCGTGCAAAAATTAAAAAAAAAAGAAAATTCTTGTAAATTATTATTTAAAAGGTGTTAAAATTTGAATGATAATTGATTTAAGATAATTAAAAAATGTAGAATTCAAAAATATCAAGCGTTTTGTGATCACTTTTGTAGTTTATTGTAAAATTTGTTCCAAAGTTTAAAAGAACCCGTGTCCAAATCGGACCTTTTTTTGAGTGTCCAAATTGGACCTACATATACTCGTGTATGCCATAGAAGGAAACCTTTTCATGATTTATGTTTGGTTCTTTTTGGCTTTTTAGTGAAAAATGGACAGCACTTATAAACGAAAAACAGATAAAATAGACATACAAGTGCTTCAACTTGCTGTTCTCGATATAAACAATGGAAAATCATTAAGCCGACCAGATTTGGTCCAAGGAATATTAAATCAATAAAATATCATGAGTTATCAGACTCAGATTAATTAAGTTTCTTTTATTTCAATTCTAATAACATAAACTGTCAGTAATTTCTTTTCTGAATAAAATTTTTATGCTTGACAGTCAAATTACTCGTTTTTACTCAATTCTAACAAAAATACATTAAAAAATTTTATCTAAAAATCCATAAAAATAAGAATGTCCGATTTGTACAAGGGGGTACAGGGGGGAACCAGTAGTTCCAAATCGGACCGGAAAAAACGTTTTTACATTTTTCTTTATAGTTCAACACAGATAAGAGATACGTCAAAACGGTCTTAAGCAAAAATGAAGGAAATTAAATTATCTTTTTAACAACACCTTCAGTTTTATGATCGGACTTTATTTGTGTCTTATAAAAAGCCAAAACTGCAACTAGGTCCGATTTACCCCACTCTCCCCTATAAGATAAAATAAAAAGCGTAGCAATATGAAACTTTTTATTACAATAAAATGGTTTCTTGAATGTAAGTATCCAAAATTAGGCTTAAAGGTGAAAGTAAATGAGAAATATGTTTTGACAGTAAAGGAAAATTGCCAATTCTATCATAGCGTCTTCTTAAAGCGACAATCCCTAATTTCTCAAAAACTAAGCATTGCACTGTATTAATAATTGGTAAAAACATGATTTGCTTAGATAATTAAAGAAATAAAAACCCATAGTTTGTACATTTATAACTTTCTTCTATATAAAATCTGCTAAAAATAAATTCTTGAAAAGCGAAAATAAAATTCATATGACTTTCTTTTGCAAATATTGCATAGTTCAAACAATATATTATTAATAAATAATTAGATCATTTTACATGATTATAGCTTCCTAAAACTGTTTTGTTTCTATTTTTCTGTTTAATATTTTTCTCGTACTGTGGTTTGGAAAATAAAATCGCTGTGCGGCGTAAAAGGACACCTCTCTGTAAGAACAATAACTACAAAATCTGCAATATTGACAAATTTACGAGGGGGTAATCACTCAGAAAATAGGTATACACTGGAATGCGGACTTTAATGGACTTCATCGGACTTTCGTCGGAATTCATTGGAATTCATTACGATTGCTAAGAGAACTCCATAAAAAAAGATTATCAAATATCTCTCTTTAGTAACTGATTAACTGATTTCAACCAAAAATTCGTTATGAAAGCCAAAAATTCATGGTTAATACATGGAATTCATCAGATTATACCGGACGTCATCGGACTTCAAGGAATTCAATGGACTTTAGGGAATTTAACGGACTTCTAATAGATTGTACATCAGAATTTAAGAGTGGTTACCTCCATAGACTTATATGTATAAATAGACCCAGCGTTCTGTGAGAGGAGTTGTCCGCGTCTTCTAAAGGACAGAACGATACGCAGTAAGGTGCTGTCTCTTTTATTCTGTCGGTCTGGAGGGGAACGTCTGGAGGGCGCGCCTTTAAGTTCCTATCAGCGTTGTCCGTCGACATTCCCCCTCCAGACCATTCCCCTTCCCCAACGGAGACAGCACCTTACTGCGTATCGTTTTATCCTTTAGAAGACTCGGACAACTCTTCTCACAGAACGCTGGGTCTTTTTATATATAAGTCTATGGTTACCCCCTCGCAAATTTATGACTTTTTTCATATTTTCTTTAATACCTCGAGATAGAAGAAATAGTGTCGGACATGACAATTCCACTAATAACGTGCTAAGAAAGCATATAAAATAAGATAGTTTAATTTTAGTTTCATAATTTTGGTAAATTTTGTCATACATAAAAATACATCTTATTATTTAGTTTAAAAATTTATTTTATAGTTAAGTTTTTCTCCACGGGGCAGTATCTGAATTCTGCTATTATTGCCTACTGTCCCAGATAGCATAGGTAGAATGGATTAACTTANAGCACAGGTAGAATGGATTAACTTAGTAGTTAACAATATCGAGATAATATATATTTAATTGCAAGCTTTATTTAGATTTACTATTATAGAAAACAACAAGTTTGATATTTTCCAATTATCTAGTAGACTTAACAATAAGCTATTGATTATTTTGTGATATTCTATCTTTAGTGATAGAGAGAAGAAATTATAAATATATTATGCTTCACTGATATCTTACGTATTCTTATATAAAATGGTAGAAATTAATTAATTTAGGAATATAATACATTACAATAGAAGAAAATCAACATTACATTGGTAGTAAAATAAGTAATGACTACCATAAACATGCTTAAAACGTGCTAATATAGCTGATATGTAAAATGTATTAGAAGAATTTAACATAACATCCCAATCAATCAAATACTTTCGTATATGTATAAACAATAAAATTAGAGTTTAGAATGTTCGAAAATGTATAAACAATAAAATTAGAGTTTTAGAATGTTGCAGTAGAATATGATTTACCGGATAAAGTATATTATAAAAAAGTAAATATAGTATACTGATATTCAGCAGTATTTCTTAAATAAAATGAATAGCATACTGTAACTTATTAAAACAATAATGCTTCAAACCAATTACGTTCAGAAAAAGATAGAAGCAATGTAATGAGATTTAAAGTATATTGTTATAGCGCAAAAGAATCTGCATAGGTAAGATAATAAATTAATGAATATATTATAAATGCATTTAACAATATATGATAGATAAATATGAAGAGCGTATCACGAGACTCTTATACAATTGCCATATAAATAATATATTTTCGGAAAATTTTAAGCAATAATCAAAGTTGTTGTAAATGCGTAGTTGTTAATTGCAAAATTGACTTTTGTAACGTGCTCTTTACGTCAATAATGTATTTTCATGCTCCAGTCCTATATCTAATGTTATTCTTAGGCTNTAGGCTAGCTTTGCCGGTCTGGCCATGAGCAGGAACGGGTTTTAATTATTTATATAGATTATTTTTTTGCAAAAAATATTAATGACTTAAGAGTCATATATATTTCTTTAGTAATTTTTCCCGTAAAATCGATTGGCGCAATCAATTTTCCTCTACAGTCAATTTTTAATAATTTGTTTATAACAATTAGTTACAATTGATTTTTGAAACGTGCTTTTTACGTCAATAATGTTTTTTCATGTTCCAGTATTATTTCCATTTATTATTTTT
>QKQZ01003889.1:0-13669 GCA_003595255.1 Solenopsis fugax | reverse complement strand
AAATGAAATAGATATATATTGAAGTTTGGTGAAAGTGAGATAAAATATTTTAGTGCAGTCCAGCAACGAAGAACAGATCTATGATTGGTTACCTACTTAGCTCGCGTATGTGCAGTTCAATTTCGTACACGCTTACATCAAAGGTGCCGACAGGGAGTTGCGCTACTGGATATACTGTGGTATCTAGGCGTTCCTGGATACAGCTAGATGCTCCTGGCGTACGGGCTGTCTTCTAGGCGCTCCTGGAAGGCTTACCTGTCTCTCCTGTCCGGCTAGGCGCTTCTGGCCATTCTCCGCACAGCATCTAGGCGCTCCTGGATGCAAACTGGGTGCTCCTGGCGTGCGGACCGGCTTCTAGGCGCTCCTGGGGGATCTACCTGTCTATCCTACCGACTATGATCGGCCAAATTGCCGACGAGTCAGTATTCTGCCTGACCGACTACGGCCGCCCGATTGGCCACCAAGTCGGATCCCAATGACCGTCCACGGTCATTCGATTGGCCCGACGAATCATCCTTCTACCCACTAAATATCCCGCCGATATTTAGTATTCTGAACATCCCCAATTCTGTCTCGCTTTTGCTCACCCTGATCCGACGAGCAAATCCGAGCGAGCAAAGCGCTACCGTCACAATTTTATGTTGAAATATGTTAAAATAAAGTATAAAATATTTCGTAAACTATTGGTTTTTAGCTTTAATTAAGTACTTTTATATAAAAAATAACTATTCATATTATGTAATAACAAGAAATCATATAATTCCATTAAAAAAATGGAATCTTCATATAACTTTAAAAAAACGATTCTTTTATAAATTGATTTTTTTTTTCGAGCTGAGAAAAACGAGCTTAAGAGCCATGCTAGGTGTTGAGCGCAAAAACAAAAACCATCGACACAAGTAAAGTAAACGTTTCGATCTTTAATATAGTCTTCATTAGTGTATACAAATCTTAATCTATAATAACAAACAATTAAATTATACACATTATCGCAAATTTAACGTATCAAATTATTCGAGAAGATATCTCAATTTCTTTTCTCATTGTGTCATAAAAGGGTTATTTTCAGGGGGATCATGTCAAGGGGGGTTATTTTCAGTATGGTAGATAGAATAATTTTATTATTACATCCGCAATTTCATCAAAAAAATTTCACAACGTTAGTCAATATTTTACTGGAAAATAATTATCCGCTAAATTTTATATTTTCCATGGTTCAATTTAGACTAAAATACCTTTTTTACAAAAATGACACCGACGGAGAGAATAAGGATGCGAGAAGATACTTCACGATTCCTTACATCAATTCGGTATCAGAGAAATTTTTGTCTTTCCCTAATAAGTATGATTGCAACGTAGCGTTTACAATTTCTTACAAACTTAACAAATTTATAACTACGGGAAAAGTGCAATGATAGACGGTCAATGTGATCTTTACAAAATCAATTGTAAGGATTGTGAGTCGTCTTACGTGGGACAGACTAAACGTCAGTTAAAAACGAGAGTCACTGAACACAAAACGGATATTCGAAAATCTAGTTCCCCTTCAGTTATTATGAAACACCGTATCGCTAATAACCACGATTTTGATTGGGAGAACGTAGAAATTTTAGATAAAGAACCATCTTATAAAAAAAGATCGATATCCGAAATATTATATATCAAAAAACAACAGAAAGGGCTCAATAAACAAAGTGATACCGAACTTCTCTCAGATGCGTATCTTCCTATTCTTCAACGTATTTCCCCTCTTTGATGTCTTATCCCTCCTCTTTCCATTCCTATCGATCGTTTCGGGCAATCCTCTCCTGTTTATGCTTTATCATTTGTCTCAAAGCGCTCTAAGATGATACATTCATACTACAATTGTCTAAGATAAAGTTTTCGGAACTCACAGGTATTATTTACATTATTATCTATTTGCAATTTATAAATTTTAGTCTCAATTTTATTCAATTTTGTTATTTTTTATTTACAATTTTATAACGTTAATTTGTACAGATTTCGTTTTTTAGTTCTTTTGTTACTTATTTATTAACTTTAATTCTTGACTAAAAATATAATTTGTTTAATTTATTGATTGATGTCCTTTTTATTTATTGTTTTCGCGTTGCTTTTTATGGGTTTTCATTAGATGCTTGTTCCGAAAACGATGTCTCTGGACACGTTCCATGAGACCATTACTCAGACTAAGGCATTCTCGTACCATGTGTGACCGCGTGTGATTTTTTTCGATGACTATGTAAGCGGATGCCGTAGATTCATTTTTGGTAAGATTTCAGATATTGTTTAATTTGATACTGTGTTAAATTTGCGATAATGTGTATAATTTAATTGTTTGTTATAATATAATAAATTAAGATTTGTATACACTGATGAAGACTATATTAAAGGTCGAAACGTTTGCTTTACTTGTGTCAATGGTTTTTGTTTTTGCGCTCAACACCCAGCACGGCTCTTAAGCTCGTTTTTCTCAGCTTGAATTGTTATTCATATGAGCCCTAATCTCTTTTATTTGTTTTCAATTTTTTTTATTTTTTTTTATTTATCCTCCTTCAGACCATATAATTTTTGTCTAAAATAGTTTTTGTCAATTGCTTCGTTTTCAAAATATTCTACTGTTTTACAATAAAATTCCTTTTTTTCTTAAAAATTAAGCATTTTTTGACTTATGTTCATATAAACTTTTCTAAATGTTTGATTGATAGAAATACATTTTTCGAGAACATATTCGATACTTATTTAAACTTAATTTATACCTTGAATAGTTAAACTAGACTCTAATCCATGATCCTCCGAGGGGAGCGCGGGATGAAGGAACTGCGCGTTGCGAAGGATGACATCACAGGGCAAGGGTCTGGCGGAGGGAAGGGGGGATGCGTCACTAGATGCGGGAATCCGCGAAGAGGGGAAATGCGCATTTACGTGGTGCAGAGTCCGCGGGGAGTGAAACCGCTTTTACTCGCATATCGCTCTTTCTCCTTCTCGTCACATCCGCCGCCGCCGCAGTAATTATTTAAAGATAGGGACCACCCTCCAATATTGACATATATTGTCAAGGGCATGGCTCTGAATAACTTCCAACAAGTTTTAGCCGTCACTCACCTCTCGTTAAAAAGTTATAATCATAAAAGTTGTAAAAATTATCTGAATAATTTACACGATTCAAAGGATTTTAGGTAAATATGCCGATGAAGGGAGTCAGCTTCGATGACCTTGACCTTGACATACGTTGTCAAGGTCATGGTTCTGAGTAATCTCCAAGAGGTTTTAGCTCGTTATTTGTTAAAAAGTTATAATTATAAAAATTTATGAAAATTAAAATGGACTTTCGACTTTCCTTGCGGAACGAGGTCCATCTTACAAGTTGTTAGTACTGTTCCACATGGGTTTGCGACTTTCGACATACGAAGTGTGGTCCACCCCACCCCCTCTGCCTCGGGGGCAAAACGAGGTATACAAATGTACTGTTCCTGTGGGTTTGCGAACAGTACATCTGTAGACCTCGTTTCACCCCAGAGGCAGGGGGGGAATGAACCTCGCTTCGTGTGGACACTCTCAAACCCATGTGGAACAGAACACAATTATAATTAATTAATAATTACTTTTAAGCTTGAAATATTTAACAATAAAATTTGAACTGTGACAAACAAGGTCGAGTCGAGCAAAACAAAGATCTAACAGTAATAAATTAAAATTCTAATGTATCTAAGAAACAGATTTTGTACACAAATATGTTTCGGACTTACTTGTTCATACTCAGTATGTTACAATTCAAATTATTGTTTACGTGAATATAAACGTTTAATGATGATCCGCGTACATAATTAAAAACTGCCCGTGGTAGAAAAGAACCCGCGCTAAACAATGTCTCGATCTTGCAAGGCATTATCTTTCCTAATCGATTATTTCGAATTCTTAATTTATTTCTTATGTATACGGAATATATTCCTTTCTTTAGGTATTGGTCTTCTACGGAAAATGATTCGGTTTCAAGCTTTCTTGAGAGCTTCTTTATCGGACATGGAACCGCAGAAATACTTCGTAAACAAATACTGAAAGCTACCAATAATGCAAATTTATCTTTGTCGCGAATGCGGTTAGATCTGATGGATCTATAGTAAACCAAAAAGTTTTTCGGCTACTTAATGCCGATGTTATGGCTGATTCAGGTCGAGATAGCAAGAAAAGTCTACTCAATATAGGAACTTGTAATTTACATATTATACACAATGCATTTGAAAAAGGGCTTTCTAAATTTGGCAAAAAAGTTGAAGATTTATTTATTAATCTATATTATTATTTTAATGATTATCCCAGTCGAAAAGAAGATTACCGAAAAAGTCAAGTCGAAAAGAATGTTCCGACATATGCACTTATCAAGCATGTGCCGTCTCGTTGGTTAACTTTGGGACCAGTCGCAGAAAGAGTGGCTGAACAGTAGGCTGCTCCCAGCTGTTTGGGAGCAAGTTAAATTGTACGCGCGCTAGCGCATCGCTCGATCTCCCTTTACCTTCGAGCGAAAGATCGTGAATCGATTCGCGATCACGCGAGGGCACTACCTGATGGGCGCTGCCCTGCGCTAACCCCCTCTGGGTTACCGGGAGCGCTCGATCAGAAGCACGCGTTTTGGAGTAAGATACGCACTCATTTTACACACTCCAATTTGTACGGCCATGCCTGTCGGTTCGCGATCGTTTAACTTTCCTTCGACAGTGTTTGTCGGTTTACTGATCGTGATAATTAGTAATCGCTTTAGTCGGCTCAAAACTGTGTCTAAAGTGCCTAATGTGCTGAAATAAATATTGTGATCGGACAATTGCGTAGTTTCTACTCCGACTCTCCTAATCCACCATTCGTAAGAACTTTAGCTCAGAGCGTTAAATGGAGCTCTGCTAACATCAGAAAATTTGGTTCTTCGAGCCGGATTTGAGAATCGGACTGACTGTGAACTGCAATCAGATCACATTTACGGAGTATATCAGCATTGCGGCACATACAGGAGTTGAACACGTCGATCGGCGAATGTCGTATGTGATCACTCCTGTCACAAGTGCTCTAGGAAGCTGACTATTGTGCATTGTGCACATCTAACTATTGTGCATTGACTATCGGAAGTTTACGCGTGTTAAGAGTACAGTGCACGCAGACTTTGGCTCGGTGCAGTGCATCTCGCTCGTTACATCTACGCGATCCACGCATTGTACAGGCGCGTTCTGGCGCTCTGTGTATCACGTGGCTTTCGACTCAGACGCGTGAACCGCGCTGCGTGCTGTGCACGTGCTTAGCGAGTTCGGTACGCGTGCTCCGTCGCTTTCTTCAAGAGTTTCACGGCAGAATATATTGACACGTGTTTACGTGCTAAATACATCTTCTTGCTCGTATTTCCGCAATTACCATGCAGCGGCTATTAGCTGAGCAAGAAGAAGTTATCTACCAGATTTCAAGGACGGTCGACAACTTCAAAAAACTGGGACAAGGCAACTTTACTACATCTGTCACGCAGAACCGGATGTCTATTTTAGAAAAGCTGTGGACTCAAGGTCAAAAGCTCCATGCAGATATCAAGGCGTCAGTCAGACTCACGGATCGAGATGCCATTCCATACTTCAGGGATGAGCTCTTTTGGCAGGCGACGGAAGACTATTATCAGGCGTCGGATTATCTGAGCGAAATATTAGAGAGACTGGCGAAACCTACCGCTCATGTGACCGCAAGTGGTACTTTAGATTTGACATCAGGCCCATCAGGCTCGATTCCGCTGCCGCGAATAGATCTCCCTAAGTTTTCCGATCAGTATAACGAATGGGTGAGCTTTAGGGATATTTTCGAGTCGCTTGTGATAAAAAATGACTGTCTTACAAACGTGCAACGTCTGCATTATTTAAAATCGAGTCTGATTGGCGAAGCTCGCGTAGTTATTAAAAATATCACTGTTACTGACGAGAATTAGCATGACTGAACTAGCATGGGAAGCCGTGAAGGAACGTTATGAGAACACCCGCGCGATTGTCTCTTCTTATCTTAACAATCTCTTAGATGCCGCTCCGATGAAGGCAGAATCCGTCTCCGAATTAAGGCGCGTACATGATACCATTAACGACGCTGTCCTTGCGTTGCGTAGTCTTGATAGAAATTGCGTCGATGACTTCGTGGTTGCTATCCTGTCCAAGAAACTAGATGTGCATACCCGTACTGAGTGGGAAATTAGCTTGGGCAATAAGCGAGAACCAGCGTCGTTTAACGATTTAAGTACATTTCTTGTTGGCAGAATGCTGGCTATGGGTGCAGCTGGAGATGCTCGCAGTTCAAATAATAATAAAATAAATCGCTCAGCAACCACCAAGTCATTGACTTCCGCCGTCTCAAATATTAAATGTTTATACTGTTCGGACTCGCACCTTTTGTATCAATGCACTCAATTTAAATCATTATCCATAGAGCAGAGAAAGAATATTGTGAGACAACATCGTTGCTGCTTCAATTGTCTAAACAAGGGGCATTATCCACGCGATTGTAAATCACGTGGCCGCTGTGCACGTTACCAACGCAAACACCACACGCTTCTGCATGAAGATGATACTAGCGGTGGACAACCGCATATAGATACTCCTGCTATAAAGATTGCATCAAGTGTAAATGCAGCAAGTGACGCGTCCTCTAAGACCAGTCTTTCCGCAAAGGTAACTGCTCCTTCTTTTCCTTCCTCAGTCACTGATACTGTATTACTCGCAACTGCTCACATCTCTGTACGCACTGACGAGGCTCGTTGTCTAAACCTTAGAGTAATGATTGATACAGATTCTGAGGCTATGTTTATAACTAAAAGGGCCGTTTAAGCCTTAAAGGCAAAACGCAGTAAAGTGTATGTCAAGGTCACTGGCTTAGGTGATCAATCGACTGGGGTCGCTAATCATGCAGTTAAACTCCATTTGAGGGCAGGAATTAAATCGAGTACTACGGTTACAGTGACCGCATTTATCCTTCCTGTATTAACTTCTTATTCACCTAAGCGTACTGTGGATTTGCGTGCGTATCCGCATTTGCAAAATTTACAGTTTGCAGATCCCGATCCATTCGGTGATGAGCCGATCGATTTATTGATCGGAGCTGACAGTTATGGCTCCGTTGCATTAGACGGATTACGCCGAGGACATAGCTCTAATCCCGTTGCACAACATATTATATTTGGGTGGATTGTCTTCGGTCCATTCAACGACGAGTCTTCAGGAACTTCTCGGTCATTGTCTTCCTTACACTGCTCTATTTCTTCTAGCATGAATTCATTATTGTAGCAATTTTGGGAGATAGAGGAAGTTTCCGTTTCTAACCTTCTTACTGAAGAGGAAGTCGAGTGCGAAACGCACTTCGCATCTACTCATTCACGCTTACCCAGCGAACGCTACCAAGTTCGCTTGCCTTTTCGGAACGATTACTTGACCAAGGTCGGTCGTTCTATTCACGTTGCTTCTGGACAGGTTAGAGCGACGTTTAGCCCGCCATAGCGACTTGTCTGCAAATTATCGTGGGTTTCTTATTGCGTATGAACAGATGAGTCATATGGCCCGTGTGCCTCAGAACGAGATTATTAATATTGATTCATTATATCTGCCTCATCATCCAGTGGTGAAGGCAAGCAGCAGTACCTCCCCCGTACGGGTTGTATTCAACGCCTCGAGTCCCATGGACAACGGGCTTTCATTAAATGATCTGCTGCTGACAGGTCCCAAGCTGCAGACAGATCTTATTGCTATTATTATGCGCTGGCGAACTCATCGCCTAGTTTTCATTGCTGACATCGCAAAGATGTACCGACAAATCATTGTTCATCCGATAGATTCTGAATTTCAGAGGATCTTATGGCGCCCAAGCCCAGGTGAGCCGGTCGCTCACTATCGTTTACTCACCGTCACGTACGGTACAGCATTGACGCCTTACTTAGCCGTGCGCGTCCTACAGCAGTTATGCGAGGACGAGGATCTGCATTCCCGTTGGCCGTGTTCTTCTCGACAGTTCCATTTATGTAGATGATGTGTTGTTTGGGGCAGATGATGTGTCCACCATACAAGCCACTCGTCAACAATTGAATTCGTTGTTACAGAAGGGAGGTTTTCACCTTCGAAAATGGACGTTAAACTATGACGAACTTTTAATTGAGATACTATTGTCTGATTGATTGAAGGACAATAGTGTCGAATTTGCCGAGGATTCCTCTTTAAAGATCTTAGGCATTTCGTGGAGTACCAACCTAGATCGATTCTATTTCAGGATTCAAATTCATGAGTTTCCGGTGATTTCCAAATGTAACATGCTATCCGTTATTTCGCGATTCATGGTGATCCACTGGGGTGGATTGCCCCTGTGGTGATTACTGCCAAGATTTTCATGCAGGAACTTTGGCTGCGCAAAGTTGATTGGGACACTCCGCCCTCGAGTGATTTGGTGGGGCGCTGGAGTGAGTATTCTCGCAGCCTGATCGAACCTCAAAGAAATTTCGATCCCACGGTGGACGAATCAAAGTGATTCCGATCTCGGTATCAAATTGCATGGGTTTGCAGATGCCTCTATCCGGGCCTATGCGGCCGTTGTATATATTCATATTATTCATTCGTTAACTAGTTTTGGAGTGACACTATTGGCTTGTAAATCTAAGGTAGCTCCTGTTAAAATAACAGTTTTAATAGCGTTCCCAGGTTGGAACTGTGTGCGGCCACTTTACTAGCTCGTTTTCTTAAATATATAATGAATGTCCTAAAATTAAGTTTAATACCGGTATACTGTTGGTCAGACTCTATGATAACGCTTGCTTGGGTTAGGCAACATCCTACTACTTGAGACTTTTATTTCTAATAGGATATCAGAAATCCAGACCAGCTTGCCGCAAGCTAGATGATTATTTGTCGGGTCTAAGAACAACCCAGCAGACTGTGCGTCGCGTGGCATCGGCGTCCAAGACTTGAAGTCGCATTCTCTGTGGTAGAATGGGCTACAGTCACCCTCGACTCTCTGGCCGGAACAGCCCTCTTCCCTTCGATCCGAAGGGGACATGGAGCGACGTACCATTCCCGTCCACTTAATTCAGCGATGCGCGGCAGAGTGAGATCTTCCCGACCAGGGCCTCCGGTTGGCCTAAGCTTTTGCGGATCACGGCAGATTGCCTGTTGTTCTTTTATAGGGTTCGTCAACGGCTTGGGCGAACGAGTAATGCTCAGTTAAATACAGTACCTGAGCTAAGTGACGCCATCAAGCAAGCGCGGAAATTCTGGATTGCGTATGTGCAGGGGGCTTTGTTTTTCGCTTGAGATTCAAACAATAAAACGTGGGGTTTGCCCATCTAAATCTAGTCTATTGAGGAATCTGAATCCGTTTTTGGACTCTACGGATATTCTGCGTGTTGGGGAACGTCTTTCTCGGGCATCCCTGTCTTACGATGAGAGATATCCCATTATCTTACAAAGGCATCGCATATCGGATCTTATCGTTGCGCAGGCACATGATCGAACGCTACATGGCGGAACGCAGTTGACGTTAGGAGTTTTACGCCAACAATATTGGCTTCTGAACGCTCGAAACATTGTAAAGTATCACATTCATAGGTGTGTTGTTTGTGTCCGCCACAGGGCTATTCCGATTTCCCAGCTTATGGGTGACCTGCCTGACGTTCGAGTGAATCCTTCCCGTCCGTTCCAACATACCGGCGTGGACTATGCTGGTCCCTTTCATGTCCTCCCGATAGTGGGACGTGGCCAACAGACACACAAGGCTTACGTAGTTGTGTTCGTTTGTTTGGCCACCAGGGCCATACACCTGGAACTGGCTAATGATTATACCAGCAGTGGGTTCTTGGCCGTTCTCCGAAGATTCACTTCCCGTAGAGGTCTTCCTGCTTCCTTATTCAGCCATAATGGTACCAATTTTCAGGGGGCTGAAAAGGAATTGCACCGTGCGTTTAGAGTTCTGTCTCGTGATCTTGAACTTGTCGCTTATTTAGCCTCCGACGTGGAGATTTATACCGCCCTCAGCTCCCCATTTTGGAGGAATGTGGGAAGCGGGCGTCAAGTCCGTCAAGCATCACTTACGACGGGTAATTGGTGCTCATACGCTTTTGAATGAAGAGTTCACTACGTTATTAATCCAAGTGGAGTCCTGTCTAAACTCGAGACCGATCGCTCCTATGTCCGATGATCCCTCCGATCTCTCACCCTTGACTCCTGCTCATTTTCTGATAGGTACCTCGTTAATTGCAATACCCGAGGAGTCCGTATTAAATCTGAAGGAGTCGCGACTCGATCGTTGGCAACGTGTACAGCGGATGAATGAGCAATTTTGGAGGATATGGTCGCGAGACTATCTTCACTCATTACAACAACGCTATAAATCGGTTAATTTGAAGGTCGGTGATTTAGTATTAGTTAGAAACGCTTTGCTACCGTCGACGAGATGGGAGCTTGGAAGAGTAGTAAAACTATATCCGGACTCTCAAGGTCTCGTTAGAGTAGTAGATATGAGAACGCTTTCGACTACTAGAAGGTGTGCCGTTAGTCAATTATGCAAGTTGCCTATCGAGACGAATACAGAGGTGTCGCAACAGGCTCCCATGGCGGGCGGCGATAGCACCTCATACTTATCTGTTAATCAAGCGGTAGCTTCGTATTCTGTATGTTAAAGGAATCATAATTAACATTAATATTTGTAAGCTTTATCAATTAGTATTATTAGTATTAGTATTACTTACTACATTGCGTTATATTTCGCGTAATAGTTTAGTCCCGTCTAGGTCTCTACGTTTCGTACCATCAGTACGAGGCGAGCGGTATGTTTGGGAGCAAGTTAAATTGTACGCGCGCTAGCGCATCGCTCGATCTCCCTTTACCTTCGAGCGAAAGATCGTGAATCGATTCGCGATCATGCGAGGGCACCACCCCTGATGGGCGCTGCCCTGCGCTAACCCCCTCTGGGTTATCGGGAGCGCTCGAAGCACGCGTTTTGGAGTAAGATACGCACTCATTTTACACACTCCAATTTGTATGGCCATGCCTGCCGGTTCGCTATCGTTTAACTTTCCTTTGACAGTGATTGTCGGTTTACTGATCGTGATAATTAGTAGTCACTTTAGTCTGCTCAAAACTGTTTCTCAATTGCCTGATGTGCTGAAATAAATATTGTGATCGGACAATTGCGTAGTTTCTACTCCGACTCTCTTAATCCACCATTCGTGAGAACTTTAGCTCAGAGCGTTAAATTGAGCTCTGCTAACACCAGCTTTATTGCATTATTTTGAAACAATAACAAAAAATCCTCAAGGAATTTAAACGAAAACGACATAGTTGTAAAAATCTTAAATAATTTGAAAAATTTTTCTACTAGAGCAGAAGTTTTATTTATATCCGAAAGTGCTGAGCTGTTTCAAAACTTTTTCAAATGCAAGAGCCTTTAATTCATATCCTTTATGAAGAAGTTATAAATTTAGTTACATTAATTCTAAGTAAAATATGTAAGCTTAAGTTACACAGTAGCACAGTTAAAAATTTTAACGAACTAAAAAATCCGTTTGATATCCAAAACATGCTTTCTATAAAGGATATTAAATGTTCTGATAAAATTAATGAGATATTTAAGAAATTGAGTGAAAGAGATGAATTACAATTCCGTTATAATATTCAACAGCATTACAAAGCAGCTACTGAACATCTATTGTCAAAATCTATTTTAAAATTTGAAACAGCTAAACATTTTCGGTTTCTTCAACCTCAAAAGTTGAAAAAACCTGAAACTAATTCTAGTATCGCAAAAATTAATTGAGTCCTTCCACTAGGGATTTCTGAGGCTCATCTCTTAGATGAATGGCTTATTCTTCAGCTTGAAGATATGCCAGCTCTGGCTGAACACGACCGAATAGATCATTACTGGAAAAAAATTTTGGTATAAAAAAACTCGATAGGACAACCGAAATTTCCATTAGTAACGAAAATTGTGAAAGCTAGTTTGAGTCTCGTACATGGTAGTGCTGATGTAGAGAGGCGTTTTAGTGATTCTGGTAACCAATTGACAGAAGAAAGAGCCTTAATGTCAATAAAGACACTCAACGCCAGAATGATAATTAAGGATGGTCTGAAAAAATATAATAACAAATCCGATCGAGTTCTCATCACGAAACAACTTATTACGATGGGACGTCTAGCATACAGTAGGTACAAAGTTTACTTAGAAGAATAACAAAAAATGAAAACTGAAAAAGAAAGAGAAGAAAAGCAGAAAGAAGAAGAAAAGAAAATGCAGGAACAGCTTACGAAAGACCAAATAAAAAGAAGAAATGACATTTCTATACTTGAGACTCAATATAAAGAAATGAAACAAGAAAATGATAACAATATAAAGGCTAGAGAAAAACAACTCGAAGAGGGAATTAATAGGCTTAAAAATGCTCTAAAGGAAAAAAACTTTCAAAAATTACAAATTGCTCACGGATTGCTTGAAGGGGCTCAGGTAATGAAATCAAATTTAGATAATTCTCAGCTTGAGCCACTACATAAAGAATTAGAGACGTGTAAAACTACTCTTATAACTAGTTTTTTTAAGAAGGCTCGAATTGAGAGTGATACTGTAATTAACAATGATATGCATATACCTGATAATTCTGCCTAGTGAAAATGTAAATGCAATTAATGCAATTCTGTCGTAGTGACATACTGCCCGTGTTGGTCCAGTTTTGCATAAAGAACTTGTGTGTAATCTATGATTTAATACCAAAATACTGGATCTTTTATTCTTAAAGTTATATGTAGATAATCGAGTTAGAATAAAACGTTAAGTATTATTTCGGATAAATATTATTTTTTTAGGAAAGGGTTTCTTGTAGAAAGGGAAACAGAAGAAAATGTGTCATACGCACGCAGTTGATTTTATGATCATCGTTAAACACCTATCATTTTCTAACGTTCTTTCTCAGTTAATACAATGAGCTGATATACTTATTATACATTCAGGAGATTCTCACATTTAGATTATCAGAGTATTTAAAAGATCGCATACGAGGAGCAGCTCATTCCTTTACTTTTCTAAATATATTCCACTTGTTTTTTCTTTTTTTGTTTTTTCTTTCAACTTTTAGATTTGGCTTTATTAAATTCAGGGTTACTGTGCAATGAGAAAAACTGGGAAAATCTGGAATGTTTAGGAAATTTGTTATTTACCTTTTATAAATTTTCACGAGATTTTATTAATATTTTTAGGGGACATTTTTTTGAATTTTAGTTTTTTTAAATTTTATCCTTTTTTTCTGACAAAATTATTTCTGTAATCACTTTTTCTTGAATGCAAAATCATTAGTAAGCGATAAGTCACTTCCACAAATTTAACCCTTAAACACGTAAGTGGGTCAGNACGCTTACTGTGTAAAGACGGACGAAAATAGGAGGTTCGGACCAGGGGGTAAAAAAAGTTTGAAATCTCCTCTTTCGATTGATATGGTTGATCAACTTTATTGGTCAACTAGAATTCGAACGGCACGGCAGCAAAGTTTTGTTAGGGTCTGTGGGACTAACATAATGCTTGAGTAAAACTTTTTTGTGAATATTTTACATAAAAAAGCTGGACAAAACACAACCAGGTCCGTTCGCGGATGCTACTCGCATATATTCTGTCTAAAGTTAGAATACTATACAGTGCT
>QKQZ01003884.1:0-20068 GCA_003595255.1 Solenopsis fugax | reverse complement strand
GTAGACACTCTGTAATATCGCTATTTATTTAGAACCTAGAACTAAATATCTACGGTCTTAAAAATTTAATTAAGCTTTTCAAACTTTTACGGTGCTTTAAAAGAGCCGGAAAAATTGAAATATAATTTTAACTTTAAAAATTTAATTTTACGACATCGAACAGTCTATATGTATTCACAGAGTATAGCTACTCTATGTCTATGGTGCGGGACCATGGCATAGGAATACTGCATAAACATAGACCGAGCGTGAAGCGCGAAATCTGATGATCAGAAAAAAAAAGATGGAATATAGATGCCGTGTATCTCTTTCTCTTATTCTTATCTCGTAGAGAGAGAAATCTACACAACACGCGCTTTTTCTCCTTTTTTTACCTGATCTTCAGTATGATCTTCAACAGCATTTTAAAAAATCTGACCGGAAATCAGACCGAAAAAACCGGAAAAATATTTTCGATACGGTTCCGATTCATTAGCCTGCACAATATTTCGGTTTCGGTTTCGATATGACTAAAATAACGGTTATGAACCGGTTATCGGTTTCGGTTTCGGTCCGTGGACAGTCCCTGCTTAGAACTGATAACGGCTTAGAATTTGTCAACCGTGAGAGGATCTGACTCAGCGTTATGGAATCAAGCATCAGAAAACAGTACCATATATTCCTGAGCAAAATGGAGTGATTGAATGCGAAAATCGTACCGTTGTTGAACTAGCCAGGACAACGCCAGCAAATCACCAATCAAACTCTGGGCTGAGGCCGTGAATACACCGTCCACACACTCAATCACACAGAAACCGGAAACATACCCTCACTCCAGCTGTGGTCAAAAAAGAAAGCTAATATACTTGAAGCATTCGGAGAAAGAGTATACGTGCATATTCCAAAGAAGAAAAGGCAAAAATGGGACATCAAAGCAGAAAAAGGGACTTTCGATGGATATGACGAAAATACAAAAGGATATTGCATATGGTTTCCCACAAAAGATAAAGTCAGTGTACATTGAGATGTCATTTTCACTGGAAAGCAGTTGCATGATCAAGAGGAACAGACAAAAATTAAGGTAGAAGATGTTCATATCGACGTAGCAAATGAAGAGGATAGTGAGACAAGCCTACACGAGCAGAAGTGGCCAAGCAACTCCGACAATAGCAGCAGTGATTCAGAGTTTGCTGATGCTAACGAAGCACCAGAAGAAAGTAGAAGCAAGCAAATCAAAGAAGCCGAGCAAAATCGTGAATACCATCTGAGAGATCGCAGCCAGTTAAAAGCACCAAAAGGTATTCTTGGATAATCAATTTTAGTCTAATTGCAGATCATGATGAACCAACAAGTTATGAGGAAGCCGTAACATGCAACGATGCATGTTACGGCATGTTACGAGAAACTGGACTAAGGCCATGGATGAAGAGATAGACTCCTTAGGAAGAACAAAACATGGACATTGGTAGAGCCTCCGAAGAGTCATCCGATCCATTATTAACAATCGCTGGACATACAAAATCAAACTGAATAACGACGGTGGAATACAACTTTTCAAAGCAAGGCTTGTAGCACGCGGATTCAAACAACAAGCAGACATCAGCTATCACGAGACATTTAGTCCGGTGGCTCGATTTAACTCAATTCAAATAATCCTCCCCATCGCAGCCTCAAGAAACATGAAACTTCAGCAGTTTTATATAAAAACCGCTTTCCTGTACGGAAAACTTGATGAAACAGTTTACATGAAGCAACCACTGAGTTAAGAAGACGGAACAAATTGCGTATGCAAACTCAATCGGAGCCTGTACGGCTTAAAACAAGCCTCAAGATTCTGGAATAATCGATTCACAGCGGTGTTGAGCCATTTCGGACTAATTCATACAGATGCTGATCCAGGCGTGTTCACCAACGGCGATGCCGAAACACAGTTGATTTTGACAATTTACATTGACGATGATTTGATCGCTGCCGCAAATCAGAAATTAATAGAAGATCTGCTAAAGGAACTGAAAACAGAATTTGATATTACTACAAGCGAAGTCAGTACCTATCTCGGACTGCAAATTGAACGTCTGAAGGATGGATCTATTTTCATACATCAAGAGGCATACGTTTGAAAGATACTAGGGCTTCAGGATGGAAGAGGCAAATGCGATTGCAATTCCGGCTGATCCACATCACGAGATGTGTGCAAGCATGCACAAAATTGGAGACAAAAACATGGAGAACGTACCATATCGAGGGGCAATTGTTGGAAGCCTTATGTATCTGTCAATTGGAACACGACCAGATCATCTTCACCGTAAATAGTATCAGTCAATTTCTCGAGGAACCAACGAAAATGCATTGGAATGCTGTAAAAGGAATCCTGAAATATCTAAAAGGGACAGCAAATCACGGACTGTACTACCCAGCCATACAAAGTAGTCATCTCAAGACATTTAGTGATGCTGACTACGCAGGAGACATCAACAGTAGAAGATCCACAACAGGATTTGTATTAAAGCTGAGAGAATCAACCGTTGCTTGGAATTCTCAGAAACAGAGAGTAGTTGCACTATCAACTACCGAAACTGAATATATAGCAGCTGCACAAACTATAAGTCCCGATCTACAATAGATGTTGTAAGCCTTAAGAAATTGACCAACCATAGTCGATTATTCTCTTCATATTCACCTGTGATTGGTAAATTTCTTATGGCTTAAGGCATACTACACCTATTGTAGACCGGGATTAAAGGAAATCACATGGATGAAAAACTTATTAAATAATTTCACATTTCTTCGAAATTTAAACACCACTCTGTATGTTGATAACAAAAGCGCTTTGAAATTCATTAAAAACCCTGAGTTTTATCAGCGGAGCAAGCACATTGACGTGCGGTACCACTTTATTCGGGACGCCTTTAAGAAAAAGGAATTTAATCTGGAGCACACTACATCCAAGGCTCAGCAGGCAGATCTGCTTATAAAACCAACAACAAGGGTCCTTGAGTTTCAGAAGATAATGCTGAACATTGGAGCAAAAGAAGAATGTCACTAACAGACTCGTAATAACCAAGAGAGTAACCGACGAACGAATCATCAACGACCTAACGATTAGTGCGCTACATGCTAATTTCATATTAAATGTCAATCGCTCATTAAAAATGTTAGAAATAACGTGGAAGACGCGCGATGACAAGATATGCTATTCGGCACATTCCATTGAAATACCGGAAAGATTGACGAAACGGAACATTTTATCAGAAATCGCGAAAATTTTTGACCCATTGGGATTGCTGGGACCCGTTGTTTTATACGCGAAAAAACTAATGCAGGACATATGGAAGTGTAAGCTTCAGTGGCACGAGTTTGTACCACAAAGTTTATATACGGCATGGATGGAATTCGCTCAATAATTAGAGTCGATAAATCGGGTTTCCTTCGACCGCAGATTGTTTGCGGTATATTGCCGCGACATTCAAATACACGGATTTTGTGACGCCAGTAACGTCGGCTACGGCGCCTGTCTTTATGCACGTTCGATAGGGAGAGGCGAAAAAACGGTTGTCAAATTAATATGCGTGAAATCGCGAGTAGCATCATTAAAAACAATAACGATCTCTCGGCTGGAGCTGTGCGGCGCATTGTTGCTCGCGCGATTGTATCGCGAGGCGAGCGGCGCGTTTAGCATCATTCCCAGTAGAGTCGTTCTGTGGTGTGATTCAACGATCGTACTATTGGTTAAAAACGTCACCTCATTTATTAAAATCCTAAATTTAATCCTTTTTGATACCTAATTTCTGGAACACAAATCACGATCGAAATGGGTTACTTTTTTTTAAATCGGTTTCAATCGCTTATTTTCAGCAGGGATGATTAGAAGAAAACATACGAGTACAATTACTTCAAACATTCATAAAAAACATTTTTAAAATAATTTTAAAACAACAATCTGATTTGTATCAATATTCATAACAATGTTTAAATAATAATAATTGAATGTGTATAACACATGTACATTAAAAATGTATTAAATACATTTTTACAAGATCTACGACAAGGAAAAAACAGAAAAGAACAGAATGAAAAAAGATGTAATTTTTTAAAATAATAAAATTATGCCTTATTTCTTTAAAAATATAGTAGTGGTTCTTATAAAGTGCACAGATACTACATGTATTATTGCACTAACAACAATATTATAAAAAAAATTCAATAAATTCTGTAAACAAAAATTTATAATTATTTTCATCATGATACCGTCTTTTATAGCTTTTGTATCAAAGCTTGTTAATATTAAATTCGATTAGATTATGTAAATTTATTCTTAATAATTAATTTATTCATAATATAATGAAATACTTCAGAATTCAAATTTACAAAAGCATACTACATACGTTAATGCAATTTTTTGAAAATTTTGATCGATTTTCTACTCTTATAAAGATGAATTAAAAAATAGGACTGAGGGGATATACAATTTTATAGAACAAGATTTATTTCGAAAATACGATTTATTAACCTGCCGAACCTAAATTCTGTGGCGCGCGCTCACACGCATTTACACGGGCACATCTCGCTGCCGCACGTTCTCACACACGCGATATATAAAATCTAAAAGTTCGCTATGTGTATACATACATGCATGTACGTACATACATATGTGTATGTGTATATATATATGTGTATGTGTAATGTATATGTATATGTGTGTAGGAACGTATACACACACATACACACACTTAACACCGTAACTCGTAGCTTGCCTGATAAATGTTATGCTATCCTAGAAGTCGTGTTAATTACTATGTCGATGCGAGTTGTTCGATCGTGCGCGATCGTCACCGTCGTTACAATGATTACACAGAACTCTGCAGGACACCGTGATAGTACATCGAAGACACCCAACCTTCACTTCGCAAATCATCTTGCTCATACTCTATTTATTCTAGCTCGATTCTTGTAAAAACTGTATACCATCGGCAGTTCACAATCTTGATCGTCGGTGGAAATCTTAAAGAAATAAAAAGAAGAATGTATCATAATGGAAAGTTATTATTTTTCCAATTTTAACTTTTAAGTGTGATATGATGATGATTTGAAATTCATATTCTGAATTTAACAAAAAAATTGAATCTTATTTAAAATATTGAAGCATAAATATTCATGATATATCTTTCATTTTGGCTAAAATATTAAAAGTTTTATGTAGCATTTAGAGACAAGCATAGTATTTCCAATTTTCATGCATTAAACAAAAATATTAAGCTACTTGTTAGCTTTTGTACATTTTTAATTGGCTATGTATATGTTTTAAAAATTATATATGCTTTTTTCCACACACGATCAATTACCTCGTTCAAATAATGCTACTCCTGTTAAAGTCTATCGGCAGATTTATAGATGCAACTCAGTTTTAAAAAATAATAAGATTTACAAATTAAAATGAATAAAAAAAGTTTTGTTTTTAATACATTACTCTGGCAATGAGTTCAAAATTCTCTTCTGAGTTAAAAAAAATGTAATATAAAAATCTGGACTCGTGAAATTGTCAAAACAAGAAAGAGATACGGCGAGTCAAGCGCGGTTCACGGTACGCAGTGAGTAAACAACAAAAAGTAATATGTTACATTAACTTTAATAGAACGTTTCGGCTCATCCTTCGAGTCATCCTCATCTTGGGTACAAAGTAACTAAGAGATGAAGTCGCTGATGTTGAAGTGAGGCGCTTTCTCGTCAGGAAATTGTTGTAAATATAATTGAGTTATTAGGCCCGATAATAAACATGGCTCAACTGTGAAGGAAAAATATAACGAACCATGATTTCGACGAGAAACAAATTAGAGAGCGGTATAACTCACCTCAACGTCAGCAATAGTCAATGTTATACAAAAGATTCTGGCGCAAAAGAGTGTAACGCGTGCTCACAAAGAAAAATAAGTTAACAATAAGAATAAATAAATATATAAATATATAAATTAAATTGGGACTCAGAACGAGCGTTGAGTACGTCTTGCACGCACTAAAGTCACAGTTACACTGAGAAAAGGAAAAGATGTTGCAGGTTAAACCGATATACAGAAAGAAAAACAACGAAGAAAAACGAAAATAAATAAAGATAGCAATACAAGTTATAGGCTGTCGACAATAGATAAATACGCGTGGTGTAGACATTCTGTATCCGATTGTAAATTAAGGCCATTATGTTGTTGTTTTATATGTAAAATTTCGGAAGTAAGGCGCTTATAATAAAATCTCTCCTGGTCGAGAACTCTTACACCCTCCCAATCAAATTCATGGCCGTACTGCAATCTGTGTTTAGTGATAACTGCATGAGAGGAATCGTCTCTGCGAATACGGTTACGATGTTCAGAGATGCGAGTTTTAACTTGTCTACAAGTCTGTCCTACGTAGGACGCGTCACAATCACGGCAAGAGATTTTATAAACTACATTTCTCCGAGAAGAAATTGGAAGAGCATCCTTTTGTACTTTAATAAACCGGCAAAGTTTATACATACTATAAAAAGCTGTTTAATATCCGAATTTCTAAAAATATTTTTGAATTTGTCCGAAATTAAAGGGAAATACGGCACAGTGAACCAAGAAATTTTATCAACTTCATCAGAAGTATTGTCATCGACTTGTTTCTTAGATCTTCTCGAAAAGAGATATCTAAGACGTTCACGAATGATATTAAAGATATCGAAAACAAATTAAAAAACTTCCTGTCTCCTCACACCTTGAGATTAGAAATCGTGTTATTCCCATCATTAACAAATTACGATCAGTATCTCCACACTCGTTCCATAATCCCGATACATCTATACTTAAACTAATTTCGAAAACCAAGGATTTTCTTATCAAAAATCCAGATCTGATTCTCACCAGGGCTGACAAAGGCAACATACAGTAGCCATAAACCGCCGTGATTATGAGAGCAGGATGATCTCGATGCTGTCAGACGAAGAAACATATTCTAAAGTCACCAAAGATCCGATACACCAACTTACAAAAAATTCATGTAACATATTACTTTTTGTTGTTTACTCACTGCGCACCGTGAACCGCGCTTGACTCGCATTTGCCGTATCTCTTCCTTGTTTAAAAAAAAATGTATTTAAATAGAAATTTGTTTTTGTTATAATCTTTATGTTTTTTCATTAATTTTTTTTTAATTGATATATTTTTGCAAAAAATACATTTTTAGCAAATGTATTTACTAATATATTTTTGTAATTTTATGAAAAGATTATTACGATTGTAATATTACTTTGTGACTATAATAATTGAAAAAATAATAAACTGAATAAAAATAATAACTGAAAAAAATAAACGCGAATCTAAACATCGTTATTACACGTACATATGTATATATTGTATATGTATATATATATAAAACAATGTATGTATCTTTTAGTTATGTTAAGTGTGTATTTAATATGAATATTAGATAATAGACTCGCGTTATTATTGATAACATAATTGTCACAAATTAATATTACGATCATAACACAATCATCTTTTCTAAACTAAAAAAGACAATGAAATAATAAATCTGACGCTGTCAGAGATATACTACATATGTGCAATCTTTTATTATCACCCGTGTCAGCGAAATTAAGTTAATCTATTATAGAAATTTATTTTCCGATTTTAACAATCTCACAGTCAGAATAACTGTCTCAAGACAGAAATAAAATTTGTACGCACACGCAGATTTGTTCCTAACTGATCACTACTTGTTTATATTCCCAATATAACTTTCTCGATTAGGCTGCATCGTTTAGGCGAAATTTTAGTAATAAATAAGTTAATAAATTAATAAATTAATAAATTATAAAAAACTGTCATCCAATATAATGTGCACTCAGGAATATAATAAAATTTTTGTGACAAATATATTTCGTAAACAGTAAATTCGAGTAAAATTAACATTTGTTTTGATATATAATAACAACAATTTAATTTGTTTTACTAAGTTCTATCATAAGTAAAAATAATTTATCTAGTTCACGAATTCGCGCGTGAATTCGAAAACGCGAAAAACCTTTCGATCAGTCGTTTCGAATGTTATGACACTTCCAAAATGAAAGTGCTTTATTTTTCGTAAAAATCGTATGAATTAATTGGTTCGCATTTTCTTTGAAGTCAATCGGGTTTACATAACTGACTTTACGAGTCAATATATTTATACAGTAATGTGTGGAGTCGATTCTAGACGCGAGTGACGATAGAGAATAAATTCATAAAGAAAGTGACAGCTTATATCTAATATAAAGAACATTTATTTTTAACCGCTTTAAATATATAATACATTAAGAAGAAAATACTTCAAAATTTATTTGTGGGATATAAATTTATTTCATTGAAATAAATCTTTATTTAAATACGGCAAAATAAAATTTTATTCCTAGCAAATAAACCAATTAATAAAAAATGAGATAATTTCACAAAAATGTATATTTCATCACAATCAAATTCGTTTATATCAATAAATATAGAAGAAAACGTCGCAAATAACACTTTGTTAACATTTTGACTTTTTTTCAGTTTAAATATCTTCTTTTTATTTAATTAGAAAATTATAAAATATATTAGCTTGACATCATAAATTCGAAACATTATATATATTTATATATATGGGTGCATTTGCACGAGTTTCGTCCAATTGCAGTCTAGAAAGAACCCCCATCATAAAAATCGAACATCAAGAACGACACACATTTCAGAGATAATTATCCTTAATTTCAGTTAGCCGAGAAATTTTTAATTGCAGGCGCGATTATTTGCTAACTTAAGTGTAATTCTTTAGACGCTTAAATTAATTACGAATTCATTGAAAGCGAATTACGGATAAGATTAACAATTAATCGACAGCTATCGATAACGAGTTTCATTGTTGTACCTCTTTTCCGTCGATGAATGCGATTTGTAAGTTCCAAAGAACGGTTTGAAGATATACCTCATAATACAAAGAAAGACTATTAATGCGATAACTTCGTAATTTCTCTTTCTATATGTATACCCCATTATTTATTCTCATATGGACGTCGAACATTCACATATGAACAATAGTCTGCGCATAGAATATACAAAGTATTGTATGAAGTAAGATCATAAATACCAATATTTTTCAGAAGAAAATTTACTGCAGATAGGAGAAATTCCATATATAGAAAAAAAATTATTTAATATTATTTAATAAAGATATCAAAACATGGTTTTTTTTATATTTTTCTCTGCCTTTGACACTTTTAGAATATCGAGTCACTTTACATAGAATATCCAATGCTAAATTACCACTTTGATATTAAATTAGATAATAGCTATTGTATATTTATCGCTAAGCGTGGCAGTTCAGTTTCAAGTTTTATTTGTCTGAGTGTCGCATTTAATGTTATTACAGATTGAAAATTATATAGCCACATTTAACACTAAATGAAGCACGAATACGAGCCATAATTTGAGTGAGTGACGCTTCAGATATTCTGCACGTAGACTATGCGTAGACTTCCAACATTTCCATATGCTTCCATGCACCCACTCGGGAATAATCGCTGACGCGTGTACACAGTGGCGGAGTTCCGTTAAAGGCGGGAACGCGCATCGTGGTCCGTTTAACGTTGCTATTTACAGTAGTTACATGGACTCATCTCTACAAGTTAAACACGCAACATTATGATATTTACATGATAAGAGTAACAAACTCAGCAGCCATTGCTAGTTCGTTCCAACCGATGCGTCGATACATACTCGAAATTCTTTTGTTGAACAAGGAAATTATATCAGATGAGGACATAATTATTTAAGACAGTTTTTTTATTAATAGGGTAAGGTAAACGTCCCAGTGATATATCGGAGAGAGAGACAAGCACCTATATTCGGACAACCACACAAAAACTTATTATATTAATCTCAAATGCCTTCTTTATTAAGTATTTATTAATCTTAAATATTTAAATATTACAATTAAGTTTTAATATTATAATAAAAAAGGAATTTAAGATTAATATCATAAGTTTTTTTGTGGTTGTTCGGATATAGATACATGTCTAATCACTGGGACGTTTACCTTATATTGAAATTGTTAATTAAATATATTGTTAGAAAAAATCTGCACAAGAAATTCAACTGTTTAATTTTTCTGAACGTTTCACTTTAGTTAATAATAATAAAAAATTCAATAACAGTCTCGTTCATTACATTTTTATTTTAAATAGTATTATTACTAAAAACAAATTGCAGTACATTGTATTTAAATTAATGTTTTTAAAATTGATTTATAAAAAATTCAAAACAGATACTTTTTAAAAAATAAGTTTTTTATTAAAAAAGATCACTAAAAGAGATTAGTACTTTCTCACCATGTGAAGGACAGTTTTTCAGGACAGACATTCTTTTTTATTCTTACTACGTTTGTATAAATATGTGTACATATGTGTAAATATGTGCCTATCACAATTATTTAATGATAAATAAAGAATATAGAGTGACAGAAAATGATTGTAATTCTATCTTGACTTTCTGTCATTGTATTGTGTGATAGCCATAAAATATTGATGCACAGTAAATTCAACAAATTTATATTTAAAAGTAAATCTGAGCATCGGTCTTTTTTGCGCCACTGTGAACACACGTTACTCTCAAAACCGTGGCAGACCGTATAACGATGTAACTCACTCGGGAGTTTGTTGCGTACAAAAAATATTCTTACGAACTAAGTATGGCCTATGTACAGTCTACATACTAATTCGTCGAATGATTGTTGCGGATGTGCGTGCGGATTCTGTAAAATTCATATGCTCTCATATTCTCATCTCTCTTTCTCTCTCTCTCTCTCTCTCTCTCTCTCTTTCACTCTTTCTCTCTTCCTTTCTCTTTCTCTGTAGCATGAGCGACAAAAAAAGATCATAACTTGTGTATACTTATATATCGAAAGCTTAATACATAAAAAAAATTAATATCCAGGAAAGGAATCCAAAAAACTTATACAATTTGAAATATTTTTTGTATTTAGTTTATTTATAAAAAGTTTTTTTACGCTCATTTTGTACTTCACGAATGTTTTTATCAACATCTGCAGCTTTTGCAATGCAATCAATGTCTTGGCACGTAATCTTTTATAACGAAAAGTAATTTTCTAAAAATATAATGCTTACAGATTTTTTTATGTCAAGTCCCCAATATATGTGTGTTAAGTATTGGATTTAGATTGCATCTTAACTTGAAGTAATACTGCTTTCAACGTCGACATGACTCCGTTATAGGAACATAATAAAAATTGCATATATATTAATTTAATTAATGTATATAATTAAAAATAAATTGAAAATAAATTGAATGATCTTATACTTAATTTGAAAGTCGCAAAAATAAAATGGCTTTCTGAAAACAAGTATTACGACTATGTTCGTTCACACTAAATGACTGATGATTTTGTCGATGTATATACAAAACGTATATAATGTATAAAAGTGAGATTATGATAAAAAAGTGATATTTCCGATTAGCTTTTCTCTAATTGTGAAAATATCTAGAATATTTTCATTATCATATTATTAGATTAAAGTATAAACGATTTGAGTTTTTAAAAGTCACTGAATCAAGTCATTTAAATCAGCCACTCGAACATTTTTATTTCCCGTCTTTTTATTAATTAATCATCTCGCGTTGTAAATCTTGATATTCATATATCAATGACAAAGAAATGAAATTGTAACAATCGTACATAAAAAATAACACGAAAATATTTGGGTGAAAAATGGTGCAGAAAAAAAGCAATTGTTTGTTATAAATTTTATATCTGAATGGAGATCGAATCGTTATAAATAACAGCTGAATGAATAAAAAAAGTATTAAAAAAAGAACATAATTGTGTTGAATGACTTTAAAATAATAGAGTGGTTTATTTTGTGTTTATTTTGGAAATGCTGTGCGTTGTACGTCTGAACGAATCATCCTTTTAAAAAAGAGTATTGATTTCATTGAGCTAGTGATAGATCGAATCATATTAAATTTATTTTTTTAAACTTTCGTGTTTCAAAAAATGACGATTTATTTTTTAATTGACATAAGAAGTTGATCGTATCATATACTTCTCTTCTATTGACTTCACATAAGTCAATAGAAGAGATTAAAAATAATTGTTTCGATTCAATTTTTTAAAATTTGTCATCTTTTAAAATAAAATTTATATTAATTGTGAAGTAAACTTCACTACACGTGAATATGAAAAAATAAATCTTACGAAATTAGGTGAATTATGCTAAATAAAAAATTTAATTATTCGTATACATTTCTTTCATTTGCTAGAATTGTATCGCAAGTATCTCTGGAGCACGCAGTACACATATAGTTATGTACAATGCAAAAAAATACGTGTACGAAGCTATTACTTATTTACGATGAATTAACCCCTTAAATAAGATAAGAATCCAAGATTTCACTATTTGATGTTATAATTAATAATATTGTTATCGCGCTCAATCACATAAAAATCACTTGACAAATCACATTTGAACAAATTTCTTAGCGATTTTTTTTATCATAAACAAATTACTAATACATTAATTTTTACGTATTTTGAAAGAGATTTTGTTGTTAAGGGATTAAAAATCGAAACTATAGTGTACATACATAAAAAAAGACGGTTAAATACTTTGCAGCTTTTCTACGACTTTTCGATAAAGCGGTGATCAAATATGGCAATCAAAGGATCAGGATTATGGGAATGATAGTAAAGCGAAAAAAAATTAAAACAACAAAATAAATATATGTATTGTTATTTTCAACATACGCCACATGCTGATCGCGTTGTAGATTAAGCAAAACAGAGAAAAGAAAATATATAAGTATATTTAACGATACACGTCGACAATCTCCGCGGTTCCGCCGCCGACCGTTTAAGATTGAACAATAACCATTAAACAAAAGAAAAAAATAGAGGAATAAAAAAACTAAATCAAAAGAAAGATCAAGAATAAACGCAAAACGGTGTTACACGCGGCGACAGAAGGCGAATACCATCGCGTACGTAACACTCAGGTCGTATGTATACACATCCGTGTATGCTTTGTATACTCTGTACGTATACAGAGATGTATGCACAAAAGATAAAACATACATTTAATGCCCGAACACAAATGCACGTCCATACGTGCCACGTACAGATGCGCGAATGCGAAAAATTGCGAATGTGCACGTAATTATAGCGATAAGTTTCGATAGTCTGTTCGCATTCACGATTGTTCTTTACGATTGTCGATGGTTAAATCGATCTAATTAAAAGAGTGGGATAGATCACGCCTTTCCAATAATTTCAATGATGTTTGTGATTTTTAAGTTACATAGATGTTGGTAATATCTATTTGAAACAGAAATTTGTCTCATGTAAACTACAACATAGTTATTGATAAAATATTTCAATTATTTAAGAGTAAACATGAGTTGTAATGGCATAAAAATACCATTTTTTAAAATTTGTAATTTGATAAATTATCCTTTACATGTCTAAGTACTTTTTGCAATTGTTTAAGTACTGAATACCGTACCATTTGCAATATCTGAAGCGATAGTATTTAACATGTTGAGTGCTTGGCACAAATATTTGAAATATTGACAGAAAATTTCAATGTCCCATATATTCCATATATTATTTTTATATGAATATATCTGCTATTATCAAATTCCGGATTTCGATTAACCATGAACAATTTAATTAAACAAATTACTTATCCTTGATTAATTCTGTTATTATTTCTTTATCTGTAAGATTAAAATGTGACTTCATCAAAATTATGTTTACATAACCGACACTCAACATATTAAAATCAAAAGCAAATGCACATTTGAGTGGACTTTCATCATCTAAATAACTCTGATAATGGCGCATTCCCATCTTTTAACAAAAAAAGACATACATTTTGCATCAGAGGAGAGAAACGCGGTGGACGAACAAATTAAAAAAAAGAACAAAAATTCGATCTAGCATGTAAGAAAACAAAAATAAAGAAGCACGACATTGTTAACGACGCAAATACGATATACTCAACAGTATAACAGTAATCTTATGAGGTAATAGCTCAAACATTTAAAAACAAAAACATATTCTATCAACAGATTTAGATTACGATTGTAAAAATCGTGTAATAATAATTCGGATAGATGTACCATTGAAATATTGATCAAATAGGATCACCGAATTGATCGGCTCGTATGCGAAAGAGAAAAAGGAAAGAAAACTTATTAATAAGGCGCGAAATCAATTAAGCATTATTTATAACGTTAATAGGATTAACAATATGAAAGTAAATGTAATCTGGTTAAATAAGAATAAAAAATTATTATAATGCACAAAATATTTGTCGATTCATTCCCGTTTCTTTAAGATATCAAAATCCCTATGTTTATATTTCTTATACAAAAATAATAGTATTTTGCATGATTTGTCACTAACATTTGCATTTCAATAAACAGTGAAAAAAAATTTCGAACGTTACATTTTACTTTTACCAACTAATTTGTATTTAATCTTTAAATGATTAATATAAAACCAAACAAAAAATATAAGTCATTTATCTAATAATGACTTAAATACGTACATTATCCCATAGTAATATAATGTATTATAACTTTATTTGGAAATAACCGTCTCAACAAGTGATCCTTATTTGACCTGTTTAATGAGGTACGTAATTCGTTTTTACAGTGAATGAAATCATTCTTCGTATGCTATCGTTCTGTAAAAACGAAGATAAAAATACTTAAATGATTCTGACCTAAACTGATAGTCTGCCATTGCAGCACTAAATTAGCGAGCGATCGATATTAGCAACAGTAATAAGTGATAATCGCGATCGCTATCGCGCGCAAAGTGCTAGTAATAATACATATAAAAATAACAGAAGTAATAGTCATAATAGTAATAATAAATGCCAACAATGGTATTGCCATTATTGACAGGAGTACTAATAATATAAACATATAATACTAGTAATAAAATAATAATAATCGTACAATGATAATAGTAATAATAAGAATTCTTATAATAGTAATCAAGTTAGAACAACAGATATAACTAGTAAAGATAAACATAGCAATAATAATAGCCATAATAAACATAGCACTAACAACAGTGTCAACGCACGTGCTGAAGAACAATGATGAAAATGACACGAACATAGAAGCGATTTTTCAATCATTAAATGATATTTGTGACTAGGCTCTATTTGTATAAACGCACAAGACTAATGTGCACGCGTGCTAGTTTCCTATTGTTAGTTAATCGATTTAATCGCTCTAGATCAGTGTTAATCATCCACATATACCTTAAGTGTTGATCATCAAACCTATTCCTTTATAAAATTTGTAATAGTCTACGTATAAATTTTAAAATTATATCTGACAATCACATTTGTGTGCATAACAGAAAAACTATTTTAAAGCTTTATCTGATCTTGCCGTCTGTTTTTAATGTCGTCTTTGGAGAGTTTTGATTTTGTATTTATAATCGCAAAAAATTTGCTTGAAATTCAAACTTAAATTGATTTAAAAGATGACCAAATAATTTTTATCTCTAGCGTTTTCATATATAGGAATAAAAAATATTTTTATACAATTAAATCTACTCTATGCTTTATAAGCACACATGATTTAGTAATAAGAATGTTGATCTTGTTATTTATCATCACATATGAGGCAATAAGTATTCTATACGTAAATAGCGCATACTCATGCGTAGACATTTAACACTGGCCTGGATTAGTCGTTAGTGTTGCGTAAGTACATCAATTAATTGAAGACACATCTTTGGTAATCCGTACGGGGCACGACGTTATCTACTCAAAGAGACAATCGCAAATGTTGGGTAACATTGTCCGTTTGCGTACATTTTAATGTAATGACGCCGGTGCTCCGTTTATTTGGTCTGACGCACGTGTGCATGTTAATGTTGCCGATGACAAAACAAAGTTACGTACACTTCATCGTAAATGACAATAATAAAATATATAATGTGATATTACAAACTTTACTATTTTTAAGAATATCTCGAAAAATCTTCAGTAATAAATCTAAATTCACCTAAAACTCGAATAATGTAAATGTCTATACTATTTTTTCATTGCACTCTCAAGATAGAATTAATACTCTCTGTCTATTTTACGTAAAATATTCCCAAAAAAGGTAAAGCATTATAACTGTTTTTTTATAACAAAAATAGTTACTGCCATTCAATAACTGAGTGCACGCAAACTTGTTTTATTCAACATAGACAAGACTATGCGAGAAAAAAAAACAAATCGAAAGATATATATTTTGTCGAAACTGGAAATGTGGATTGCAACTATCAAAGATGACACGACAATAGTAGGTAGAAATTGCGCAAGATTCTATTGCTTGAATAATACGATGGACAAATTTCGAGAAATGTGGTGCATAATGGTTTTAAAATCATGGAAAATAGAAAATGTATTGAGACAATATTTTCAATACTCGTGCGTTTAACACATGAAAAATAAAAAAGAAAGGATATACCTAAAAAGATAAAGACCTAAAAGTCTGAGAGGTAAAGATGTTTTTTAGATATTTTTAAGTAGTTTCTGAATTTCTTTCTTGTTTTAAATGTGTTTCCTAGGAAGTAATTAAACAATTAATATTTCGTGAACGTTATCATCTTAATAATATCTCTAAATAATTAAGGGATTAGGATTCACTCAAAGTTTAAAACACACTTTTTTAAGATTTATTATAAATTAAAAAAAAACTTGTTTTGAAGAGAATCAAAGTATTATGATAAATTTGTTTATTAATACTTTTTTCATCATAACATATGTAAGATCCAAATAAACAGAGAATAATAATTGCAAAGTATGAATTATATATGAGAGAAGAAATATATTTTGTATTAATTTAAATTCTATAAAATGATAAATCTTATGTGACGTAATCCAATTATGCGCGATTGATTTCAAAATGTCTCACATTTTCATATTAAATTAATGACCACGAAGGCATTTTTATATTCAGACTAGAGTACTTAAAATGACTTCTTTTAATCACTAACCCTGTGTATCCTTGCATCTTGATTTGTTTCGTTCGAATACAATCGTCGCACAGCTTCATCCAATACAACCAATTTTCGCGATATTCATCCGGTTGAAGATATTTATATTAATCATGTTTATTTTATCATGTGATTTCGGAAATATTCCATTCTAAATTCAACCATTTACCTTATTTGTACTTAAAAGCAAGACGTATAAATCCATTTTAATCGAAGTCAATTGCATTAGCTGCAACGTAAATATTGATAAGTTTGTATCTCGATAAATTATAACACGAATTGCGATCATGGATCATTTTAGAAATAACGTAAAATCTTATGTTTCTTACGCTTCAGACTCATGTTTTTGTTTGTTGATTTAATTATCCGAAATTTCAACAAGTCGGTTCATGATCGACAAAAATTGTGAAAGATTAAAATGTTTTCCCGTTCCAAGAAACAAATTCATGTTCAATGTCAAGAATGAATTATTCTAAAATATCTTGTGTATTGATGCAAGCCTACTCGAGTGAATCTCTTCTTTCTGATTGCGAAATTGTTTCGCAATTATTATAATAATCTCTTTCTTCATTTTCATATATCGCTTCGATGAGATTTTTGGCTCGTTTAATTGATCCAGACAACCTATCCGATCGGTCTCGTACCTAATTCTTGTGAAGATCTAAGCTTAATTGCATAATGTGCAATTCATGAATTCGACGAAGAAAACGATGCAAGTGTGCGGTCGGGAAACTCGTCTGATATTAAAATTCGTTAAAAATTTGTCGCATCTCGCGTACTTGTCTACATTCGCGAAGTGTCTTTGATGGTGATACAGAACTGGATGCACGAATGTGTTACGCCTGATGTGCTATTCCTGAGCGAGTCCGGCCCAGTTTCAGTTTGGGATCACGGTCCCCTGGTACGATACAATCTTATCACAAAGAGAGTCATTATTACAAAATGTCTCTTATATTCGTATCTTCGCTATCTATCGGTTGTTTTTTTCTTTTGCTTAATTCTTTGTATCCGTTTCGTTTTTGGTATATTTGCATGATTTACGCCTAAGAATCGCACGCGCGTCGGTTCCGCACGATGTTCATTGTTCGTCCTTTCGCGTTTCCCTTTCCAGCCTCCGTCTCTCCTCATGCACACATATTTCGTCTACACGCCCAAATTTTCCGCAATACACACGTATGCGTATGTATATTTATGTATATAAACAGGCGCTGCGAGGCATTGACAGCGATCCCGATAGTAGAGCCGATAAAAATAGTTCTCAGTCGTTAATTCGATTTATGAACATGTATGTATAACTATATATATGTATAGTTATGTATAAGAAAAATTTTTTTCACAGCTTGCGCCGCACGTTTCTCGCTTGTCCCTTCATCCTCTTTCAACCGTGAGAGACGTGGAGCGTCGTCGCCTACCGTTAGTCAACCACGAGAATCCTCATCGCGCTCTCAAACACACGCACATACCATACACACGTACACATATATGCATATGTACATATATGCATAATATATTTATATATCTATATATACACAGAGGAGAAAGATTGGACAGACAGTTAACATAGCGCGTTAGCTTCGTTCGAGGAGCCCAGGTCGGTCGTCGGTGCATCGTCCTCCTTTCCGTCCCACTTTCTCGGTCTTCCTCATCGTGCTCCTCTGCACTTTCTCGGTCACGACTTTTCACTCGCCCAGCGTCGTGAATTCTCCTGTATGTCCGAGGATTCGTCCGGTGTTTTATATGTGCAGCTGCGATCGAGAGGACGAGCGACCGCTCGAGAATCGGCGAGACGATCCTCTCGGTGCGATCGCGAGGTATGAATGACGTCGCGACTTGGTGGATGGGCGGTATGGATGCGCAAGAAGTCGAGGGGATGAGATGAAGAGATAGAGAAGAGGTTGACAAGGCGGAGGATCTTACGGCAGAAGTGAGAGCGCGTGGGCGGGTGTTGTTCTTTGTACAGGCACCGACAGACACAGATAGACTGATCGAGAGACTGACCGGGGAATCGTGACTGATCGATTGACCGGTCGAGCGAACGACCGATACCGATTTGACTGACTGAGACTGACATGGCACGGCGACTCCGATCGAGAGTACACGGTCACAACGTCACAGGCCACCTGCTGGCACACAAACAAACACACGGACATGTTAGTCACCACCACACACCAGATATGAAGATTCATTCCTGGGCAAACGCGCGCGATGACGGTTCTTCCGAGGCCCCACGAAGATCTACCGTGCCCAATATTGTCTCTGCCAATTCGCATTTCAGATACTAACAGATAACAATACAAATTTTTAATTTGTTTGCTTGTTATTATCTGTCACAAAACGAACTGGTGACACGGTATGATCACAGTAAAGAAGAGAACTTCACGGAATAAATACATCGCACAGAAGATGAAGTTATAATTTCATTATTTTCTGCGCTGATGATTAAAAAAATCAATGAAATAACTTGGAGAAATTGCTTTATTAAATTAGATTAACGTTTCGATAAAACAATATCTCGAAAGCTGCTCTGGTTTCAAGAAAACAGCGCACACAAAAAACAAAAAGACGCTCATCAAGATACATTAAAGGGTCAAATGAATTATTTGCGGGGCCTCCAAACCGATGACACCGTGCGTCGTGTACGCAGGTACTTTGCCGACTCGTCTTTTTTAAACATGAGCAACGAGCGTCCATTTTATTCAGCTTGACAGACAGTCACAAGGAAAGAGAAACAAAGTGTTCGACAGCGCATCTGTGAAAACTCGTTGCTAATGCAACGCAATCGGTGAAGTTCGCCAATGGTTTCTAGTTTCAGATTACAGATAACAATTGCAATAGTCCTTCAATTGCGTAGTATCTCCTATAATAGTTTTACAGTTGAAAACTATTATAGACTGTACTAAGCTATATAAAAAGTGACGAAGTAAAATAATAATTAGTAGAACATTCATTTGAATTTAAATCATGATCTTACTTTAATAGAAACACAATTGGCTCACCCACCGCCTGCGACGATCGGTTGCAGCACATCCCTCCCTCC
>QKQZ01003882.1:0-13452 GCA_003595255.1 Solenopsis fugax | reverse complement strand
CTCTTGAATTCTTTTGCGCACCACTTACCGCGCGTGACTCGTATTTGCCCTCCTTTTACATTTATATTTATAAATTATTTCGGAACTTATTAATTTATTTATAATTATGATATAATGAATACACTACCATATACTTTTTATGCATAGAATAATGAGATAAATCAATTGGTGTAAAAAAGTACATTATAACTGCTTTTAAAAAGAAGTATATTAATCCATATATTACAAATTATATAAATTGTGTAATTATGTAAATAACATTTATAGACTTTCAAAGGAATGAATATCAGATAGTTTTATACAGTACTTCGTTAATTTGGACTCGCGACGTCTGTTCTATTTTTTTTCTTTCGCGAAGGACACGAGCGTCATTGAACGCAGACCATCATCCTCGTTTTCGCGAGCGTAACTTTTATCGTATTGTCCTCATTAAAGCCGACATGGTTTTTTACCGTTTGTTTCCTGAATGCGGGATACACGTGGCGGCGAATGGAAATTCAGGGTCGAGGTTTGAGACACGAAGCCGCATTGCGTTTTCTCGCGAAATGGCCTAACGTTTGTTATCTCTCGCACGGTTCTCACGGTTCGCTGACCGATAAAGTCTGCTCGCTGCCGCAAACAAATGACAATGTCACGCGACGAGTGAATGTCGAGGAAGCATGACATTCGTTTTCAGACAGGAATTGGCATCGTTTAACTCATCGTTTAACTGCTTCGTTGATTCGCCAGAGCGAAAACGTAATATAAACTAATAAATTTATCTTACATTCCTCTTTATCGCGAAATATTTGTTCTTAACTCTTTGAGGACTGAAGCTTTCTAAATACTTTTTGGAAGACCTTGTTTTTTAAAAGTTTTTGAAGTCGTTGAATTCAATTCTGAAATTTCAGAATTTAAAAATTCAAAATTCAATATGGCGGACCAAACTTTAAAAAAATAATCTGATTATCACAAAATTTAGTTTGAGGAAGTTTTTAGGATCGCTGTATTTGAAGTAATCTAAAAATATAAAAATTCATAAAGGTAGTAATCTCCAATAAAAAAAACTTGTATATAGGGCATTAGCATCAGCTTCAAATTAAATAAATTTTAGTCTTAACAATATTAAAAATTTTTTTAAACCGAGTTTCATAATAATAAGATTACTTTTTGAAATGCTTTCTCTTATGCTGGATTAACAATTTGAATTTTTTAATTTTTTACGCAGATGTGAATAAAGCATTATTAAATTATTCTATAGATTATTGGGGAGAGTGTAGTAAATCGGACCTAGTTGCAGTTTTTGCTCTCTATAAGACACAAATAAAGTCCGATCATAAAATTGTAGGTGTCGTTGGAAAGATAATTTAATTCCCTTCATTTTTGCTTAAAATCATTTTGACGTATCTCTCATCTGCGTTGAACTATAAAGGAAAATGTAAAAACGTTTTTTCCGGTCCGATTTGGAACTATTGGTTCCAAATCGGACATTCTTATTTTTATAGATTTTTAGATAGAATTTTTTAATGTATTTTTGTTAGAATTGAGTAAAAACAAGTAATTTGATGGTCAAGCATAAAAATTTTATTCAGAAAAGAAATTACTGACAGTTTATATTATTAGAATTGAAATAAAAAAAAACTCAATTAATCTGAGTTTGATGATTCATGATATTTTACTGATTTAATGTTCCTTGTACCAAATCTGGTCGGCTTAATGATTTTCCATTTTTATATCGAGAACAGCAAGTTGAAGCACTTGTATGTCTAATATGTCTGTTTTTCGTTTATAAGTGCGGCCCATTTTTCACTAAAAAGCAAAAAAAAAAACAAATCGTGAAAAGGTTTCCTTTTATGGCATACATGAGTATATGTAGGTCCGATTTGGACACCCAAAAAAAGGTCCGATTTGGACATGAGTTCTTTTAAACTTTGGAACAAATTTTACAATAAACTACAAAAGTGATCACAAAACGCTTGATATTTTTGAATTCTACATTCTTCAATTATCTTAAATCAATTATCTTTCAAATTTTTAACACCTTTTAAATAATAATTTACAAGGATTTTCTTTTTTTAAAAAATTTTCATACGACTGAAAATACATATTCGCGTCTATTCTGTGAATGTTATGACAGAGAACTGTCAAACTGCTATCACATGTTCGGTGTCTTATAAGGACTTTACATTATAAATGGCACTCAAATCTGCTTAACCGTATTCATTTAAATTAAAAAGGTCCGATTTGGAACACGGTCCGATTTACCCCACTCTCCCCTATTCTATGAAAATCGAGTCAACGAAAAGTTTACAAAATAACAAGATCCCTTTCGTTTAAAAGAAAATTTACGAAAGCTCTCCGTTAAATTGAGAGTTTTGTGATTTGTGAGATCGGATCAAATCAAATCTTTGATCGTATGTTCTTGATAACAAATCCAATGGAATCGAAATTTTCATGTCGAATTAAATCTGAAATTTTTATGTCGAATTGAATCGATATCTTTGATTCGAATACAAATCGACTTCGAATCAAATTTTCCCGGATTTATATTACATTTTAATTTAAAAGTAATGAAGTATTGTATTTTTCAACGTTGAAGATCTTTTTTTAAAAGACAAGAAAATTAATCGCAAAAATTATAAAAAATAGTCATATAAAAATAATATAAGTAAAAGTTTATAATAGATACTATAGATAAAAAGTGAGAGTATTATATTGATAAATAGATTCGTACATATTGTACAAATGAAATAATAGTACTTTATTAGGAAAACATAATGGAGCAATTTCTCTTAAAATTTTATTCTAAATTCTAAAAAATAAAATGGTACAAATCCATGAAATGTTAAACAAATTTACGAAAAGAACTTTATCCGTTTCGAGCCCCTCGCGTATATTTATTAATTGTATTCCAATTTGTAGATAATATAGAGGTATTAAAAATTAAATAGTTTTTAGAGCCTCAAATCTTTCTCTGTCTATCTGCAGAAAGTAGTTCTGATGTTTTAGAAATATTATTCTATTCATTCGGTTGTTTATCATCAGAGCTATCGAGGCTAATAAATATAAATATATAAATGTTATTTTAACATCCTTAGAAGATATTTGTAGGTCTTTAGCAAAATATTATTTTTGTATGTCCTGTATCTGCCATGACTATGTACGCTCAGGTACTTATTGTTAGTTAAACAAAATATGTTCAAAGAAACTATTCCAAAAGCATATGCATTTGTTTGCAATATTTGTTTGTTACCGCCGTCACTGAGAGGAGATGCTCTGATGGACGCAGAAATAAATCTTGTGGAGAGAAATAAGAAAAGTTCTAGAAGTAATTAAATAATAAAAGACCATCATTTGATTAAAAGCACCCTACAAATGTAAGTAGCAAAATTAATAAATCTCATCAAGTTCTTTACAATGGACTTCAACAGAAAAAAATAAAATATTCTGAAAATTTTTTCAATTATTCTATATACTTATAAAATGCTATAAATAACATTGAAACATTATTGTTTAAGTTTATTTTGCAGTAAAATTTATTTAAAGATCGTTATATATATATAGTCAATATTGTGAGTCCAGTAATCGCGCATGATTGGTTGTGACGTCATTATTAGTTATTTCGGCTAGTTTGCATGCTAGTTTACAGTAATCCAATATACGCATTGTTTTGTTCCGTAATTTCGTCGTATTTCCACACTCGCGGAAAAAACAGGTTATAACGTCTCTTTTTTCCTTCTGACATCTTGTGTATATGACAGATATGACAGATACAGACAGATGACAGATAGTAATTTTGAGGTTAAACACGACGTAAGTCAGCACATATGATGTAAGATGTGGCCACGGGATTGGTTAACTATCGATGGCTAATAATGACGTCATACGACATTTTCGCGCGAAAAAATCCGATTCAAATATGACAATCTTTAATTCATTATTAAAATTATAAATATGCACGACATAATTTTTTACATATGTTTATTATAACCTATATTATTATTTTAAACAATAAAAAAATATACTGTTGAAGCCCATTGTTTACAAAATTTTAAATAGTTTATAAGATTCAGAAACATTACAAAAGTTTTGGAAATCGACAAATAATCAGACACGAGAATTAGTATGTGATAATATATCGCATTGGAAAAATGAATAAGACGATTAAAATAGGAGATCGATTCAAAATTAAATCATTGATGGTTCGAAATTCTCAGATTATTCGAATTCGAACTTTTCAGATTCGAAAACGAATCGAATCGAATTCACTATTCGATTCGCTTCAAATTTAAACTATTCGCACACTTCTCTAGTAGAAACTTTACGAATTCGAAGTTGCGATTTCACATTTCTCCCAGTTCGTCGACCGACAGAAGTACGGCTGGCGCCGCGGCGCCGTGCTGACGCAGTCACGTGGAGTGCAGCAGGGTGGCCCCTGGCCACCAATGAGTATCGCACGCGTGCGTTCCAACGCGGAACGCAGTTTCATCCCGTGCACAAGCTGCGACGGTGAAAACGCGAGGTTCAGTCGCCGAGGCGAATGTGGGTACCAAGGCGCTCCGCGCTATGCTGCGCGATGGTAGCATGCAGGGCGTGGCCGCGTGCAGTTGCAGTCGTGCTATGCCGCGGTTATGCCGCGCGGTAACCGAACCGGCACAACTGCACGGGCCGCGCGCGAAAAATGGTCCTGCAGAATGCCGGCGCGATTACGGTCTGTCGCAACAAGGAAGCCACAATCGCGCGGGCTTCCCCGCAGCCGTGCTGCGTAAAAACGCTGCGGGAAATGTGCGACGTGCGCTTACACGGTAAATTCGGTGCTATGAAAATAAAAGAGAACTGGACGTTTTATATAATATATTCGATATGTTCTTGACAATTTTTCTCAACTTTGGACCNCTGTTTTTTTTTTTTTTTTACGTGAGTAGTACAATGACGAAGATGACACTTGACGATTCTGGCAACAATACTTCGGTCGGAATGGCATCTCTTTTATTCGGCAATCGATGTCTGTTACGTGACTGGAATTTCTCACGGCAATGATATGCTCTAGCCGTTGGCGACTAACGGTATTCCAACCAGGTAGCGTCATAGCTATACAGCGAATTTGTCCTTAAGTTACGAAGCCAAGCGAAGCGTGGCGAAAACTTGATTGCGATCATTTATATATTTAAAAATTAGATATTAGTTGTAAAAGGTACAGATTTAAAAACGTACGTTGTACACTTGTATATAATATAATCTTTCAGAAAAACCTGTGTTTCAAAGTCTATCATAATATCTTCTACAGAAGTACGGTATTGATGCACTTGCGTTTTTTTTTTTTTTATAGAAAGTGGGTACGTTTAATATTGCAATTGTTCCATAATGAGTCAACGGAATAGAATCAACGTAAGCCGTGTAATAGTTTTAACCTGCAAACGCGCGAGTATTTATTCTTTTAAAATAATGTAAGGGTTAAACAAGATAGAATAGTGCCCTTAATATGCAAGATACGGTCAGAACGTCTGCTACGCCATGTGCGAGCACTTATCTACCTACACGCTAGCATCTACAAGTCATGTACCTGCCTATCTTTCTACCTACCTACCTAGCTACCTACCTATCTACCCACCTATCGACATTAAAAGCCCTAAGACTGGCCCGTGTTTTCTCTGCCGCCGTAATGGCGGAGATATCAGTGGAAGGGTTTTAGGTCATTGTAACATCATAAAGAACACTTCAACGTTCTAAGTTATATCTAAAGGTAATGTACTTTGAAAAAAAATTTACTTGTAATAAATTGGAAATTTGATAGGTTCAATTAAAAAAATATAAATCGAAAAAACTAAAAAGATATTTGCTAGATTCATCAAACATTCTTCTTATTCAAATCGCAAATTAAATCGCGATAATAATAATTCTGATTGATAATTCCAGAATACATTTTGTATGTACTTCTTGTTGATATGACTAAAAATTTTTTCTCAGTGTACAACATTTTCAATGTTCACGAATTAGATTGTAAATAAAGATTAATGGAAATTCAGTCATTTGCAGTTCCTGATAAATGCATTTCAATTTCGACGTACCACGAGCAGCAAGTTAAATTCAACAGCAAATCGCAATTTCGTAGCAGCGAAAATATCTATGACGTAATGTATTATGTCCTTTTGCTATATTGTGTATTGTATTTGACGAATTGAATAATTAGATTTGTATATATGGAACTCGATGTTCACTCGAGTTCAACGACTTGCGAAGAAATTGCGGGAAGGGGCGCAAAGGAATCCGAAAGGTGACCGCTTTTCTTTTCTTGTCGGTGCGCGTGGATAAATTTCGCAGTCGTGATGCCGCAGAATTATCGCATCGTGCGCATTCTTAAATCATTCGCCGCCGAGCCCTGACTCGCAAATGCAAAGCTCATAATTTCGCTCGTCTCAATATCCTATTAGCATTTTGCGAAGGTAAAGCGAGGGGCGCGAAGGGGTATATTAAATTCAGTGTGCAAGAAACTTTCTCTTCTGTATTTATGTGCGTTCTTATGACGCTTTACGATTACGCTTTGCGAATTTGTACTACATTCCTATGCGCAGGATCGAACCGGTAACGATTCATCGGTTAAGGAAAATCCGTGAATCTCTTGGTGTAAGAACTGTTGGAGATCAAACGAGTATTCGAGACATCAGAAATGGTAAAAAGGAAATAGTTTGTATAGTACATCTCTATAAAAAGATTTCAAAATACTTTTCTTACTATTACGTTATGAATAATGCGAGCAGACGTAAAATCTTCACCTTAAACTGTACAAAAAGGTATGCATGAATTTGAGATTGCTAAAGTAGACCGTGTTACACAACTTAATGTTAATTTAATGTGAGAAATTGTTTAATACGTGATTTGTATAGCAAATTGTATGAAGTAATTCTTCTCATTCTTTTCACACAAATAAATTTCCTAGAATAGAGTTATTTTTCACAGAATAAATTTTTACAGAGTAAAAGATTAGTATTAGTTTGCGTTAACTTTTTATTCATATATTTTGTTAAAGATTACAGAAAGTAGCGAGAATTAATCAGGTACTTGAGCTGAATAAGCTTACTTAATCCTTATTTAAAAAATATTTATTAATTATCAATAAATCATTATTTATTAATTATTTAATAGAGTTTTTAAAAATAGACTTTTAAATCTATTTAACATTAAAAAAGTAAATTTAGTAGGCCTTAATCCTAGTACTTTAGATTGTTACTGATGATGAAATAGAAAGAAATTACTTTTAATTTCTTTTTATTTCAGTTTTGTTATAATTATTATCAGAATGGAATGATTAATTATCTCTCTTTTGAGTATAATCATTCATTTTGATCATCTTTAAATCAAATTAAATTTATCAAGATTTTGCGCGTAAATAAGTTTCGATTCGTGTTGTTAATCACATTTAATTGAAGGCGACTCACCGACCGGCAACAATCTGATATTTTAAGATCGCGAATTTATGATCGCACTCCGTAAATTTCAACACCTGTGCAGTCCTAAACAATTTCTATACGTGTGGAAATCACACGTCCGTATCTTGCAGCTTGCGTTCGTCAAGGATGTACATCATTTCAAATAATATTTTAGAAATTTTTACGAATGATTTTAAACAAGTTTCTCAGTTGAGAGTTAAAAGATGATTAAAAGTTAGAAAGAAGACTTTAATGTGATCTTATTAAGAAGAACTAAACTAAAGAATGAGAAGCGGTGACATATCTTTTCGGAATTTTTCGTTCGAGAAACGTTCGAGAACATTCGAATTTGACCTTGTATCCATTCGGGCCCGAATTCTTTCGCCAGTGTGAGTAACCTTGCGGCGTGTGTTCGGAAAAAGATGTGCTCATGCAAAATCACGCCCATGCATCGAAGTACGACTCCGACCTTTGCCACGAGGTACCGACATTTCCCACAGACTTACGTTGGTTTTCCCTACGTTCTACGGTGAGATTCTAGTCCCAGAGTACATGTACACCACTGTAGGTCCGTTCACGATCCGCTGAAGACAATTCACTTCACAAAATGGAACGAAATCCGAACTGAACTCACGCGCACGCGGACACAGGCCGCCAATATAGCAATAGCGCGCTCACGAGGCAGCCGGAAGACGACGACGACGAAGAGAGGAAGGAAGCGCAAGACGTTGTGGTATCAGACGCGAATTCGCGACGAGAAGAATGGCAAGGAAGAGAGAGAATGGAGTAAAGGATCTGGGAATTGTCCTCAGGGTCACGGAGCTCCTTCCCTCCGGCCCGCCGCTACGAGACTGAAGAACCGGACTCTCTCTCTCTCTACGCCCAGGCGGCCCAGGTGAACGGCGCGCGTTTACCTGAGAAAGAGTGCCTTCTTCTCTCCCCCGTGGCGGAGCGCAGGAGAGAGAAAAGGAGGCAGCCGTGAACGTAGGCGCAGGAAAGGTGGAGGAGACACTCGAGAGCGAATCGCGACGCCGGAGAAGGCCGAGCGCGGAGGCATCGCTCTTGTTTGTTGCACGGCACCGTCGCGTAGCCGTCGCGGGGGTAGCTCTCTGTACGGTACATTTAAATACCTGTCACGTGGCGGCCGGATTGCTGCAAAATGACGTCAGGACGCGAGCGTGACTCGCGATGGAGAGGACAAACGTGAATTCGCTTTACATTTCGCTCAGGAATCCGTTCGGGGCGATCGTATAATGGCGGCCTTCGGAGGCGTGGAGGCCAAAGAAATCTTTTCACAGTCTGAAAATCATTCTGTCGTCCGAATTTTAGTCCTTTCACTGAGATTTATATTTCAATGATTTTCATAGAAGAAATTAAACGATTTCAACGATACTATTATTATATTTTACAATGAATCAAATAAGTAAAGACAGATAACAAGAGCAGGGAAATAAATTTTATTAAATTCAAATTTTCTAAAAATAGTACAGATGTTTTGCTAACGCGAGTTACCTCGCCATAATATTGTCAAACACTTCTGCATTCGGAAATAGCATTCTAGTTTGAAACCGGTTTGTACGAGTGCGTAGACATGCTCATTGAGGGATAATATCTTATTCTAGTGGATGTTTTCTTCGCATGTCGATTCTAATCCCGTACTCGTAGGGAGGCAGACAATCGAAGGAGAGCCTTTCTATTCATGAAAACGGCCGTGAACGTAGCACGAAGGTGGAATAGCCGGCAGAACTTGAGCTTGATCGCGGCGTGCTGCGCCAGAGGTTCGCACTATTACCGAGAGTAGGTATGCCTCCAAAATTGTCACAAGTGGTCAAAGAAATGTGAAAGAACCACGATTTTATGACACTTCTTTGCAACTGCTTGCTCATAAAGTTCTTCTGTAGCTTAATCGATTCCTATATTTAAAAAAAAATTGCAACCAGGCTTATTATTTAGACAACACGCATATTTAAAAGCTATCTTAAAAACATCTTTTAGACATACATTGCTGTCTAAATATTATCCAGCTAAAACAATTATATTTTTCAATGAGATTACACTAAATTCCTGAAAGAATCAATTACATTATTTATAATAATAAATAATGTAATAATAATATTATATAAATAATATTTTATAATAATTTATAATAATAATTTATAATGCCAATAATATAAATAATATAATAAAAATTTGATGAAAATCCATCGGAAACTGCATCAAAGTAAATAGGTTTTTACAATTCTAATACAGGAGCTTCAAGATACTTTTGTTAACTTTTCTTCTGTTTCAGTACTTAATAAGTTTCTTTTCAATTTGCTAAAGTGACACGGATCGTAAAATGTTCAGAGATAGCGCCAAGCGCGACTCGGCACGCTAACGGGTTAAGTAGGCGTGCGATTGCAGTAAGTAGGTGTTTCGCGAAAAGAGACATCGATGCTCGCGCAGGAAAGGTCGTCGAGCCAGATCGTTGGCGCGGAGTCACGCCACGCGGGTACGACGACCGCGCGGACCGGTGCGGATTTCTTTTTCTTGCTCGCACCTGAATGAAAGTTGTAATTGAGCGAGAAGCTGGACGTGCGCGAGCCTACCGTATCAACATTCAACGTTCCACACTTACGCGTGTCGATAATTTGGAGAGATCCGCTCTTTAGATTGTCGATTAGAAATCGAGAGATGCGTCACTTGTCGTACCGTATACCCTCGTAAATACAGGAAGCATGATTGCGCGAAGCAATATTAGCGCAAAGACCGGATTTTATATAAAAAAAAGATTGCTCTGTTTATATATCTTCATTCGTTTGCTTATAGTGAGTTCTAGACTGGAAAAGATATAGAAATAAAAATTAATGTTTCTGCGTACGCAAAAGTGAAACCTTTCAAGTGCAAATATTCTCTTCTTTTATTCACGAAAAGAGAATTGCACGATAATAAAAGTTAACGCAACGTCTATATTTTCATCGAGGTACGATCGCCTAATTGCCTTCGTTGAGGTTCAAGTGTCGTCTTTTTCCTTCCACTCGTTCTAATTGCAACGGACGTAACACTTTTTANAGTTCATCCTCCAATTATAGTAGGCCGCCGCCGCCGCCGCCGCCGCCACCGAGACGCGATCCGTCGCAATTACATTTCAACTCTTACGCTCCAACCTAACATGAAAAGCGTATGGAAGATAACCGCGGCGACGATCGAATGAAAAGTCGGACGCGAACAATTTCGCGATCGAAGGAAAAGAAAAAAGCACGTAAAGCGCGCTCCGTTAGCGTTTTATCGGGTCTGCTGCACTTCGAGGCGTTCAACCCGGCAACCGGCAACTCGCTGCGATCGCACGCGAGCGCGCCTTTGAGCGCCTCGCGACTGTTTATAAATAAAACGGAACCATCATCCTTAAGTTGCTTACCAAGCCAGAAAACGCAATCAAAGGGTGCTGGCACCGGCCTGTACAAGACGCTGGTTTTATTTCAAGTAATATGCTCGATCATTATTTGCTCGAACGTTTCCGATTTTACAAATCTGTTTATCTATTCTGTTGACTTGCAGCGGTACAAAGGATCTCTGATAAATTGTAATGAGCCGAAACACTTGACGTACGTATATTACTAAACACGATAAATTTGTATATTGATTATTATCTACGCAGAAAAATATCATAGGATCAAAGTTTGGTTTGCAGAAATAAGTAACGATAAGAAAGAAATGTATAGCAAGCTCTGGGATGAGGATTGAAATATAGTGAAGGGAAATATATTGAAAAAATTGTGGAAATAGAAAGAAAATAGGTGAGGGATAAAGATAAAAGAATAAGAATAAGTCTTTGACAATATTGTAGCAATGTGATAATAAAATGTAATGTAGATAATAAAAATAAACAAGCTCGTTAATATAAAGCAAATAACAGTTCGGAAACACAAGGATATATAGAGCGAGAATAGCAACACTTATTTCCACAATTTAAACAATAATTACATTTTGAATAAAAAAGAATACACCTAAATCATGATACATGCTTTATTCTTACTTAGTTTTCTTCAGTTGCAGATATAAAAATTAAATAACTTAAAATTTTAATTATTAAAACGTACTTGATTCAAGAGACCAGTTAAAAGTGATAAAAAGCAATATCGAAGTCAAATTTTTCACGAATTGATTATTCTATGTGTTACTAATCACAAATGTGTCGTTGATATATATACATATATTGATTAACATAACAAATCCTTTCAATAAGAACATATTTACAATAATCCTGTCATGAAAATAAAACCGTCGAGTCTTTTCGGACTGAGATTTAATCCAGCCCATTAAAAATCCAAGTAAAAAAAAACGATTAGTCAAGAATTAAAAAGTGGAGTGTCTTTAGTTTAAATAATGAAAATTGTAAAGTTGAAGTATGTTTAAATGGTTTGTATATTTATTGTAAAATTTAATAAGAAAACTATTTGTCGTGTGATATAACTGTTCGTTGTCGCTAGCATGTGATAATAGTGACAAATGAGTCTAATAATAGCATTCTAATAAATGCGTGTAGCTGCATGACAGTTACAATTCTGTTTCACTCAATAAATTACCTGAAATTAAAAAGTAAACAACTTTTTCTTTACACTTGTCACTTTACATTTTCGAGTCACGGAGGAAATTTTTGAAATTTTATTTTTTACGTAATTAATTGCTCAATATTTAAATTAAAAAATTGCATTTTACTTCAACTTTTACTATAAGATAGATATTTGTGTTTAATAAGGTGATTGAAGCTTTTTTTGGTAAAATTGAAGTAAATGAATTTTATTTTACTTACATAATTATTACAACCTACTTTAAAATTTTATTGTAAAACGATTTGACGTTGACTACGACTGTTATGTTATGGACACCGTGTATCATTAAATTCGAGGAAATCATCAATTTCACTCTCGGTAGAAATACACTTCGTAGAATGTTGCACGGACACGAGCGTAAGTAACTTACTGCAAACGAAATGGGGAAGCATATTGCAAACGTGCTCTCTTGACAACTAATATAATTCTATACTTGCGAAAAAATTAAGAAGTAATGGATATAACATATAAAAGGTGATAATTAATAGGGAAAGAAATGTATATAGATGCAATGAGAGAATAGTAAAATTTTAATTGCGAAGTAATAAAATGTACAAGATAGTAGAATTACATAAAAGGAAGATATTAAACTCCTTCAAGTATCTTTTAAAACTTTTTAAAAATTAAACAAATATTATTTCTTTCATTCTGAGTTTTTTGAAAGTTTATACCTAGTAGGACTATGAATCGCTGAATCCAAATCTGAAGTCTTTCAAAATTCATAATGGTTGAATTAACATGATAATGAAAATCAGATAAAGGAGTATGCAAAAAATAGCGGGATTTTTCAAAGTTAAAATTAAAGCTTGATATTTTCAGGATAGGCTCTACTAAGTCCAAGGATCATAATGATGTGTGAGTTTAAGTGTTCAGGTGTTCCGAAGATACCAAAATGGCGGATTGCGACATTGGGTTGCGCGCTCAACAAATCCAGGGAAAATTTTTTACATATAATTATATGTAAAATAAGCATAATTATATATAACTACATATAAAAAATATATAATTATAAATATTTTAATATAAAGGGTGTCTCATTTTAAAACAATCACTCAAATATCTCAGAAACACTGCGTTAAATCGAAAAAATGTTTCAGACAAAAGTTTTATGACTTGAGGGGGATAAGATGGTACCATTGGTGTGACCATCCAAAGTCACACCATTGGTACCATCTTATCCCCCTCAAGTCATAAAACTTTTGTCTGAAACATTTTTTCGATTGTTAAGGTCAAGGCAAGGTTACTTTAAATTTTTGAAATAAAATCCCCCATACATACAAATTGAAATAAGAACGCATTCTACGGTCAAGCTGGATCTTAGTGCTTTTTATAAATGTTACTTATGTGATTTTTATATATCTTTTTTTTCAAATTCAACCGACTACGCGCCGATTACTTTTCCGGTCATAACGCAGCTATAAGTTGAACATGAACAGGTAATATCACATTTATTA